>OMNZ01076456.1:22836-44267 GCA_900303255.1 Lesueurigobius sanzi
TCACGTTTCATGTTCTTGAAGCCGCAAAGTTATGATTCACTCATTTAAAATGAAATTTACTTTTTACTGTGAATACCACCAAATACTATACAACTTTCCCTTTCATTGGAGTAATATTGGACCAGTAGTATCTGTACTTGAAGAGTTCGTTTGCAAAAGCAGATATCTCCATTTTGAATTCTTTGCCAAGTTGTTCTAGATTTCGATGACCTTACTCTACAGGTGTCACAAGTCAAACTAAAGTTGAATCAATTTGATAAAGAACAAGTGACTTAATCTGTCTGATCCACTAATATAGGTCTGGTCATCCAAAAAAATCCTACACAAAGGGAAAATCACAAGCAAATGTTGATTTTTGTAAATGGCACATATCTGCTTTTGCAAATGAACTCTTCACTTATACTCAAGTATTACAATGAAGTACTTTGCCCACCACTGGTTATTAGTGAAAAAATCTGTAAAAAATTATCATTTTTTGAGGGGTTCAAAACACAAAATCCACCTGAAAAAAACCTTCAAAATATTGCTGAGCACAAGACTGGAAAGTTTGGAGTCTGTTGGAGCTGCTGAAGTGGAGATCTTGTCGCCGCAATGTGAGGAAAAATTTAAGAAACCTGAAGTTACAATTCCCCATATGCAGATCGTTCTATAGAGAAACATTGGATCAGTGCAATAATCACTCTCCTTATTGTACACATTAGAACATGTATTTGTTTCCAGGTGAAAGTTTACTTTGTTAAAAGAGCAAACTGGCCGAAAATTGAAATAAAAAAAGAGTTCTGCTTGCAGTGTCTCCCCTTAAATGTCAACCTCCCCCAATTATAGCAAAAGGCAGGCCGTTCCACTTTGTGCTCACAGTTTATTTTGGCGAATGTTATTGTATTTATCTACTCTAACCCCTTATAAATGGCATGTCTTGTCTCTTAAGGACAGATCAAATTTACAGCCAGCTACTGTTAGAGTCATTAGCGCGTCGGAAAGAGGCATGTGAGCAAAATCACCGCTCGCACATCTGCATTGGCGCTTTACTGTATGTGTGCCAGGGCTGCACAACACAGATACACAGATATTTCATGATAGTGTTGCCCTTGGCAGCCGCACACCGTCCACACGCACCGGCCGCCACATCTGTAACTGATACGTTTGTTGCTCTAGCGCTCACGGGGTTTTTCAAAGAATTCGTAGCCAAACCTGGTGGAAAACGGGGTAATCTTTCACTCGTATAGCTGAGGGAGCCGGAGCAGGACGGCTCAGACAGTCTAATGCCGAACACAGCCTGGGATGAAGAGGCAGTATTTGAAGTATTTGGAATATTATTTTAACATTTCTGGTGTACCATAGTCACACTCTATGTTCTGTGGCGTATGATGGCTCCAGTGGTGGGTAGAGTAGCGAGAATATTTACTCAAAAGTCAGTAGTCATCTAAAGCTAAAAATATAAAAAGTGCTTGATGAAAATACTTATTGACAGTGAGTAATGAGTAACTGCATAAACGTCCAGCAAATCCAGCAAAGAAAACATGAAATCTTGATAACTTGATAAGAATGCACCACAGAAATAAGTAAAACAAATACTTCTGAGGATAAAATACAAGAAATGTTATTGAAGTTTATATTAATTCATGTTTAGTGAATCTCCATCTGTCAAAATGTCAGTAGTTTTCACTTTACAAATTTGCAAACTGTGGAAAAAGAGACCAAATATTATGGATTCTTCAAAGTAATATTATTCAAGTAGAAGTTAAACATAGTGTGTGATAAAACTACTACAACTAAGTACAGTTACTGATGAAAAAAATACTCAAGTAGGCCTACATGTATTTGCTTTGTTAAATTCTACACAGTATTAGAGCTCTACCTGCCTGGACACTTCAAAATAATGACGAAAGTGTGCCCCCTTGTGGCAGCAAAAAGCCTCTGATATTAGTCTGTTCAAGATTCAAGATTTCTTTTATTGTCCCAAGGGGAAATTTGTCTGGGACACACAGGCTGCCACACACAAACACATATTATAACAAGACAATTCATCCAGTTCCATACAAAAAACATATGACTCATAAGCGTTCAGGAGCTTCACTGATGTGGGGAGAAAGGAGTTCTTATACTTTTTTTGTTTTTGACTGGAACTCTGCAGCGATGGGAGGGATTTTTCTTGCCTGTTTGATGACAGTCTCCTCAAATACCAAATCTTAGGCACTGTATGATGCTCATAGATACTGTAGTTCATTTTCAGTTTGAAATTAGTAACTCATTTTGTCTAGTTTAATTTAGCAGACAAAGGAAGGATGAAAGTACTATATTACTTACATTTTGGGTAGCATGATGGCTCTCCCTGTGTCTGTCTGGATTTCCTCTGGGTGCTCTGCTTCCCCCTACCTCCAAAACATGCTGGTCAGGTCCCACAGTGGACTACTATCCATCTGATATATGCAATTTCCTTGTACAGTTGCATAATGTAAAAATAAAGCACACACTTTACTTACTTAACTATGGATTATTGATTATACTTTTCTATCACAGAATAAAATTGTGGCTCATGTGAAGTAAAACATTCATATGGTAATGCATTCAAGTCACTGCGCTGAAGAAACAAACAACCAGCAAAGGGAACTTTTATTTTTAACTTCAGGTTCCTGCTTCAATAATGTCACCTAAATGAAGACTGTCACAGAGTAAATCCTACTTAGTTTCCGTAATAATCACAATAAAGGCTTATGCTAATATTATCACATTACCACAGCTAATGAGGTTCACTGTTAGACTCCCAAAAAGAGACAGAATTCTTTTTTATCTCTCCTCGTCTGTTACAAATGAAGCACAAACTGCCCTGAGGCATAGTTTCTGCAGTAGCACGCAGGTTTGATTTTCTCACAGAGCAAAGTTTCCATGGAGCAGAATCCCCGCTGTCGTGTTTGTTTAGGTGTGTGCTGATTAGAAGTTCTCATGCTGGGTACAATGTATCTCTGCTCACCCAGGGTTCCAACATGACATGTCTTTTACAGTGACTGGAGTCTAAACCCTCTCTCCGGTACCTCCGTAGTTAATGACGTTGTTATCCCTCCTTGCACTTTGCAATGCGCTCTTCATTAACACAGGTCATAACACAAGGCTTAGCACTTCTCCTTCCGGGTGCTCGCGGTCCACCCAGATGGACGGGCCATTTGACAAAAACACTGTAGGCTTTTACTGTTGCCGTTCATTAGCCCAGAGAGCATTTAACGGAGACGGCAGAATGCAGACTATTCAGAGTAATGTTTCACGGGGCATTTTTGGAATATTGAATAACATACAACATCTGTTTCTAATGGGGTCTTATTTTACAGAAATAACATAAAGCGTCAGGATGGCTTTAATGTTGGCGTCCCTAATGAGCTGGTGTAGGGCGAGCACTGTGATGGTGCTCGTGTGGATTAGCGTTTATGGGCCGTGCCACTGTAATGAAGGTTCTTCCCTGAGATTGCCTGTGACATTTTTGTTCTATTTCTTTTATAGGAGTCACTGAGGCCTTCGCCCAAGGCCTGTATCAGTCAGCGCAGACACACCCTGCCGACAGGGCCTCTACTTATTACTCCTGACTCTGACTCAACATGATGGAGAACCTAACGAGGGGGGCAGAGGCTGATGGGATAAACCTGACCTGTGGTATGTCTGGACATCACGACTTAATCTTCACCCTGGTGCCCATCGTCTACAGCTGCATCTTTGTCATTGGGATTGTGGGGAACAGCATGGTTGTAGCTGTGATTTACCGTTACATGAAACTCAAGACTGTAGCCCACATCTTTGTGCTGAATCTGGCCATTTCTGACCTCACCTTCCTGATCACTCTGCCCATGTGGGCCATTGTGACTGCTACTGGCTACCATTGGCCCTTTGGAGGGTTCCTGTGCAAAGCCACTGCAGCGCTGGCTATATTTAACCTGTACACGAGCATCTTCTTCCTCACAGCACTCAGCATTGACCGCTACCTGGCCATAGTCCACCCAGTGAGGTCACGCCGCTTCCGCACAGTGCTGTACGCGCGCATCACCTGTGTGTTGATCTGGCTGTTCGCTCTGCTGCTCAGTGTGCCCACTGCCCTCATCAGAGACATCCACAACATCAGCAACCAGGACCTGACCATGTGTGGCATCCTGCACCCCACAGAGGACAATGTAGAGAGCCTGGAACAAGTGCGGCTGGCCATCGGCCTGATGAAGAGTCTGCTGGGCTTCCTGGTGCCCTTCATTATCATCATCACCTGCTACTGTCTGATCGGCAGAGCTCTGCTCAGGGCGCGGCACATTCAGAAGAGCTCACAGTCCCGCGATGACGAGGTGCTGCGTATGCTGGCTGCGGCAGTGCTGGCCTTCTTTGTGTGCTGGGTGCCCCACCAGATATTCCAGTTCATGGAGATCCTGCACCAGCTCAAAATACTTGACAACTGTCACATTCTGGACATCATCGATACTGCTATGCCCCTTACCATCTGTATTGCCTACTTCAACAGTTGTGTTAATCCTATTGTGTATGGGTTTGTTGGGCGTAACTTCAGTAGAAACCTGGTGCGTCTGCTGCACTGTGCCCCAGCCACTGTGCGCGGAGCGCACCCCAGCATCAGCTCCAAAATGAGTGCTCTATCCTTCAGAGCCTCTGAGGCGCTGAGCCTGACAGTGAAGAGCAAGTCTTCATCTGACATTAAATGATAACTCATGCTTCCCTCTCCTGGCCCTGAAGTGGCTGGGGAGGACCAAATCCTGCTTTCAAAGCCCCAACTGTCCGACCAAGCACTGGCCCTCGCTGAGTGACTGTGGTGTTGTTGTTGTTGTTGTCTGTGAGCAGTTCTATACATCTGATCTGATGATACACCTGAACAAGCACATTAAAGCGGGCAAACCCAGGGGTAAATGTTGGCCATGAATATGTGTAGTACAGTGCAGTGCTTTGATCAAACCTGTAAATCTGTAGGCTTCTGCAGTGTAGTGGTACTGACTGCTATAGTACAGTCTATTGTACACTTTGTTACCCCAAAAAAGCACAGCCATAATATGTTCCCAAGTCAGCTCTGTAAATATGTGTAGCACATGAAGTAAAGCAAGTCATTGTTAAATATTATGTACAATATGAAAATGTATTATTAAATTGAATATAATTGTCACATGTAAATACTGTAAATTAGATGTTTTAATGTTCATATTATGTGGTGGTTGTATTTCTGTTATTTTAAACATCTCTGGACCATAGCAAGATGTATATTTAAACATGTTGAAAGTTTTTTTTTCTACTTTTGAATGTAAAATTGGAAAAGGTATAAAGATGTTAATAAAATGGAAAAAGGGAAAGTGTGGCATCTGTCTTCTTCAGTGTGAGTTTCAGAATATAGTTTTTAATGATTAACTCCACCGAGGACCTGGTGTCACCACGTTGGCTCTAAGGAAACAGGTGTAGGCCGCGGTATCATTTTGGGGAGGGTCTTCGACATGTTGTAGCATTAGACTTAGGGATTGGTGGACTGATGGGGGGTCAGGTGCTTATAAGTGGCACCCAAAGTTGGGACCAGCCTCACTGCCAACATGAAGTTCCTTCTGCTGCTTGGATTGGTGGCTGTTGCCCTGGCCGAGAACACTCGCTTTGAGGGGTAAGGTTTTTTGTTTCTTAGTTTAAGGAAAACAGGGGGAAAAGAAGTGTAATCACGATTTTGTGATTAGCATCAATGGCATAGTGAGAACGACAGCTCGCTGTGTGTCAAATTATCACAAAACACGTAATGTAAGTGGTTTGGGTATAGGTCACCAGTCTCATTTAGATTTACAAGTTTTAATTCACTTGGCCTTCAAACTTTTAATGAGAATCCACCATTTTATGTAAAAGATGCAAGCTGAAAATGAATTTATTATTATTATTGTAGTTTCTTTCAAATAAAGAAATGTGCTTTCGCATTTGGCATCAAAACAATATATTTCTAGGCAAATATGTTTTGGTTACAATAACGTAACCAATCTATCAAAACAACTAGATTTAGATTGAATATAGGCTATACACATATACTATTTGTATACTTTTTTCAACTCAAATGATATTACATAATAGAAATGTTATTTTCTCCAACGTTAACATTTAGTAACAAATGCCAGTGAACTTGAAGTCCTTAAGAGAAAAATAACCTAGTTCTGTTCTTGGCAGGGCCAGCCCAGCCTAATAAGCAGACTATGCAGCTGCTTAGGGCCCCCAGGTTGGCCCCAATAGTGCAACATTTGTACTATATGTGTTGTGTGCCTATTATATTTCCCTCAAATGTCTCCTCAAAATTACTAGTCAAATTTTCATAAAATGAATAAGTAAGTAACACATTTCTATAATTAGACTTAGACAGACTTTATTGATCCAGAAGGCAAATTGCGTCGTCACAGTAGCTCAAATAGTAATCTTACAATAAAAATAACAATTTTAAAATAATAATAAGAAATAAATTTGGCTATAGGTACTCTGGAATATACATATCTGAGAATATGTACACATTTATGTATAGAAATATCCAATACAAAGACGAAGCAGATTTAACATGAAGTCCGTTAAATGAACAATGCACCGTGGTGGTCAGAGATCACAGATTATGTCAGTGTGGTAAGTGTTTTACTCTTAAATGACGAAAATACATCAACAGTATTCTTATTTCAATTCAGTATTGTTTGCATCTAATTTTTGAGTTCGATTAGATATCTGTTTCTTAATTTAAAGAGTAAAAAACTGAAATTACTTGCTCAATCAGCGCCACAATTTTACAAAAAAGGGCAGGGAAGGGGGAATTAACTCATTTATGGGGATATATATTTATCCAAAATGTAATTGAAGTTGCGAGGGTCCCATGACAAAATTCCGCTTAGGGGCCCCGTGAATGCGTGGGCCGGCCCTGGTTCTTGGCGATGTTTTATCAAGACGTTGTGAGTGTGAGTTTCTTCTTTCTTCTCAGAGACAAAGTCTTCCGTCTGAAGCCTGTGCTTGACGAACATGTGACCCTCATTAAAGATCTGGCTGACAGCATGGAGGTACTGTCACACCCCCCACCTCCACTGCTATCCGCGCTCACTACAGGGGTCAAACCGCTCTGCTAATGGCAAAACACATTAAATTGGACTTCATCATCATCCTTACAAGACACTCACTTCCACAACTATTCCTTCTTTGCCTTTACGGCCCTCTATCTGTATTACAAAATAAAAGCAGATATTAACGCTTTGAACTCCCTCATTCAAAATGTGTGGTCTACTCCGTAATGAAGCGCATGTCTTTGTGTTTGGCGCCCTCTGCAGGTGGACTTCTGGAGGCCCGAGAGCCCCACGCTGGTGACCATTGATATCGACGTGGATATCCGTGTGCCCGCCTTCTACCTGGACCTGGTCTACACCATGCTGGACCAGAGCGACATGAAGCACGAGTAAGCCACGAAATATAGGCGAATGAATCGTTATTATTGCATGAATTTGGAGAAAATATCGTTTTCCTGTAGATTACTGAGATGAATGCAACAAAGAAAACCACTTGGATTTAATGGTGGGAAAAATAATTGTTTGTATGTGACAAAATCTGAATGGTGGATTGAGCAGGTTTGGATTTTTGACACATTTTGACTAAATAAATGAGACATGAAATTAGATCTCAACAAATTATTATTATAAATGAATGTGGTGTCTGTAGGTGCCATATTTAAGTGTAGATATCACAAGACGGGAAGAAAAAGGCATTAGGAGACAATTTTCCGTTTTATTCTATAGAGAGGGAGGAGACTGCGGAATCTACGGGTCAGTTCCAGTCGACTGAGGAACAGTTTTGTACACAGGGCCATCGGGAAGCTGAACTCCCTCCCCTCCCTCCCTCCCCTCTTTCCCCTCCCCCGCTCCACAATGAAGGATGGGAGAAACATAATTTCGAACCATTCACATGGTTTGACAAATAAAGAATCTTGAATCTTGAATCTTGAGAGACGGATTCGGTGACGGCTTATTGTGTAGCTTAGACCATTTCTTTGTTTCCAGGTGAAACTCATGTTAAGAGAGCAACCAGGACCTCAAAACTGAAAGAAAGAGTTTAGTGTCCCTTAAAAATGTTTTTCCTTTTAGAGTTCTCATTGAAGATCTGGAGGAGGCTGTGAGTCGTGAGCGCGACAGTGGGCCCACTCCCAGAGCACACAGCTACACCAAATACAACAATTGGGAAACTGTAAGACTCTGCGAAATAAAAATACAAAAAATAAAAAAACATTTGCATTGCTGTATATGATTCTAATGTACTGGAATGTCATTTTCATTTCCAGGTTGAGTCTTGGATTTCCACCATCGCCTCCTCCAACCCCGATCTCATCAGCAAACAGGTCATTGGAAACACCTACGAGGGACGCACCATGACCCTCCTCAAGGTACAATGACAGTACATTTTCATGAAAATTCATATCAATGGTCTAAATTGAAATTACTATCCTGTCTGTATGTATTAATGCGCTTATAAAGAATGCATATACTTTTATTTTCACCTCCACAGCTCGGCAAGAAGTCAAGTGCGTCAAAGAACGCCATCTTCCTGGACTGTGGTATTCACGCCAGAGAGTGGATCTCCCCTGCTTTCTGCCAGTGGTTCGTGAATGAGGTAGGACTTAACATGTACTAGGAATTAATAATAATGAATATAAACATCTGGGCGTGTCTTGTAAATAAAGCCTGTGTGTGTCCGTCTATAGGCTCTGACCACTTATGGCTCAGACGCTCAGATGACCAGCCTGCTCGACGAGATGGACGTGTACGTTCTGCCCGTGTTCAACATCGACGGCTACGACTACACCCACAAGAGCGTATGTGTCTCTTTGGTTCTGCCCGGTGGCCTGTAGGGTTTTGGTTCTGCCCAGTGGCCTGTAGGGTTTTGGTTCTGCCCAGTGGCCTGTAGGGCTTTGGTTCTGCCCAGTGGCCTGTAGGGCTTTGGTTCTGCCCGGTGGCCTGTAGGGCTTTGGTTCTGCCCGGTGGCCTGTAGGGCTTTGGTTCTGCCCGGTGGCCTGTAGGGCTTTGGTTCTGCCCAGTGGCCTGTAGGGTTTTGGTTCTGCCCAGTGGCCTGTAGGGCTTTGGTTCTGCCCAGTGGCCTGTAGGGTTTTGGTTCTGCCCGGTGGCCTGTAGGGCTTTGGTTCTGCCCAGTGGCCTGTAGGGTTTTGGAAGCAGTCGCGACCCAAAAAATTCAGTATGATGCAAAATCCTACTTTTATCCACAACAAGCCTTAAAGTACCAAATTTTCCAGACTATAACATGTATTGCTCCAGCCAAAAAATGCATAATGGAGAAGAAAAAAACATATATAAGTCGCACTGGACTATAAGTCGCATGTTTTGGGGGGAAATTTATTTTACAAAATCCAAGAACAGACATTTCATCTGGAACGGCAAGTTATAATAATAACAACAGATGAGAGAACAACAGGCTGAATAGGTGTACAGTTTGCTAACGTAACATATAAGTCGCACCTGAGTATAAGTCGCAGGGCGGGCCAAACTATGAGAAAAAGTGTGACCGGAAAATACGATACAATCTTGCACTACATAAAGTGATCTCTTGATAAGTTAAATTTGCTTGAATTCATATTATTTGACCTCATTCTGGCTAATTTTAACTTGCCAAGTAAAATTATCTGCCAATGGAACAAGTATTTTTGCACTCAAATGGAAAAAAAAAAAAAACTTCTTGCACTAAAAATGAGATAATGAATCTAAATTTACTTGAATTGAACAGGCCTTTTGAAAGAATTCTTAATAATTATTGGAACATAAATTATACATTCTGTATATATTTTCCCTTGATTTGCATACAAATCTATATTAAATATTATTTAATATTTAAAATATAATTTTTGCATATAAATTAAGAAAAGTAGTTGAAATAAGACGGTTATTTTACTTCGCAAGTCAAAATGTGAATCAAAATATAATTTTTTGCAGTGTAAATAATAATAAGTATTGGGAAAAAGTTTCCTTAGAAAGACACGCAAATGCTTCCACGATCCACTTTTGGGTCTCGACCCATCAGTTGAGAACCACTGGTCCATAGTGGTTAGGCTCTAAAGTTTTGCTGTATGCCTCTCCTTGTTCTCCCACTCATCTCATCTCACCTCACTGCTTATTATCCCAGCTCATAACTCCACACCAAACACGTATGTTGTTTATTGTGCTCATTTACTCATGTCAGTTTGTCATGTGACTTTCAGAACAGGATGTGGAGAAAGACCCGCTCCAGGAAGTCTGGATCCAGCTGCATCGGAGCTGATCCCAACAGAAACTGGAATGCCGGCTGGTGCAGTAAGTCAGACCTTTGGCATTTTATTTGTTTTGGCATTGATGTAATTGTTTTACTTCAATTCAATTTATTTCGGAATGTAGATTTAGACTTTTTATCAAGCTATAAAGGGGACACACTGCCGGCAAAACTCATGTCAGTAATATACATCAAAAGTTTCAAATTGAAATCACTTCAATTCATATTTTTTCCCCATTCACCTTAATCTCCTGTGAACTACTTCCCTTATGGATCTATAGAGATGTCAACAATAGTAGAAGGCACAATTTCCTTTCCTTTCCTTCACTATATCAACGTCTGAAATGCATCTGTTTGTAAACCCCAGCCATCGGCGCCTCCAGCAACCCCTGCAGCGACACTTTCTGCGGCTACTCCCCCGAGTCCGAGATCGAGGTCAAGAACGTGGCTGACTTCATCCGCCAGAACCAGTCCGTCATCAAGGCCTACCTCACCATCCACTCCTACTCCCAGCTGCTGCTCTTCCCCTACTCCTACACCTTTGACCTGGCCGAGCACCACAGCGAACTGGTCAGTATCTTTAGATTGGCATTGCGGTGTCACCAAAGGCTAACCTAATCTGTTGTAAGTAATCGAAGCACTGCAAAACATGACTTTCTGCAGTGTGAAACTACTACTACTACAGTAAATGAATGCTTCTAACTTCTGATCAGTAGTTCTAGAGATGCTTTGGTTATTCATTGTAATTTAATATGTAATTAACTATGACTTAACATTTTAGATGCTATATTAGACCATGATCCATTTATTAATGATTAGTTCATGTATAAATGGTTATAAACTAATATCAATCAATTTATTTTTATAACGCCCAGTATGACACACTCATTCAAACACATGCAACAATGTCCAAACAATGTCAAATCCATCCATCCTTAAGTCCAAGATTTAGCAGCAAGAGGAAGGGTCCCAGTCAACGGGTCGTCCTGAAAGAACAGAGAGAAAGGGGGACATGATGTGAATAGCAATGAACGGATAAAAAAGGTCAAATATGTACATTTTACAATAAGAACAAGAGGATAGGGCTCAGTGTGCTGTACTTCTCCCAGCGTCATTGCTCCTAAGGCAGCCGTAGGTTATTATTGCCTTCCCTCTTTTTGAATTAAAAACATTTCTAGCCAGCAGATGAATATACAGCCATGTACAGATTGAGTTAACATTACATTCAAATTAGTAGGAGAAAGGACAGAAGAGCCCTTAGCATCCTAATAATTGCAAATACCAATGACTGTCAATGACCATCAGTCTCAAGTCCATTCAATTAACGCATTAATTCATTAAATATTCCTTAGAAATATATGCAGTAACTGTAAGACTATAGAAGGACTGGCTGTGTTCTAGCCTGCCACCTCCTGTTGGCACTGCCATCTCCAGAATGATGTAGCCTGGCCAGCCAGACCATCCTGCTTTCTTTCAAACATGGTGTTAAGAATAGGAAAAGCATGTAGGATGGCTGGCCAGGCTAAGAGTGATGTGTAAACCCTATTGTTGCCAAAGCAATAATACTTCCATGCATCATTTTTGGTTTAAGCTTTTCTAAACTGTTAATAAATTGTGACTTCATAGTTAATTAAGTATTAGAAAATAATAGAAGGGGCAAACAGCTTTAGAACAAAGCCCAGTGTTAGGCAATAGGAAGGCAATGAGTGGTAATTAGGTGTGAATGCTGTAGGTTAAGGTTGTTTTTCTCCAATCTTTAGAACTAAGAGAGGTAGGGCTCCTCCTACAGGCTAACTCCTCCCACTGGTTTCTTCATGAAAGACCCAGGAGCGGTCAGCATGCCCAGCGCTGACAAAGTTCACAATCAGAATCAGAATAGAATTTATTGCCATTGTCAATGAAGGTTTCACAGACTAGGAATTTTCTTCGGTGTTCTCGTGCAACATGAAACATAGACTTGTAATAATGATAAATAATAAACTAAGGCATGCATAAAAATAGAATAAGATAAAAAAAAAAAAATGTAATGAAATAGTAATTTAACACAATACAAGACAGCAGCATAAACGGTGAATTACGGAATAGCAGCAAATGTGAGTGTGGACATACCACATAGTGCAAATAGAGCAGTGCAAATTTCAGTTTACTTTAGTCTGATACAGAGTTGTTAAGTGTTACAAAGGTATTGAATGTTATTGTTATAGTTCTTTGGATAAAGAACGAAACGTCCTACACTTCAACTACTAAGTACAGATGAAGACTGAAGAATCTTTGCACACGATTAGAAAATAACGAATAGCCAAAATATCTGAAGAAGTTAGGAGTTAAGCATTAATTGACTGTAGTAGTTAAGTAGTTAGTAAGTACAAGTCACACTTAATTAATGATTCACCATTTGTTACGGGGAAATAAGGTGTAGTTATTATAAAGTGCTACTAGATTGGGTTCCAAAGACATTTTGGATAAACGACTTATTAGTGACGAAAATCAATGAAAAAAGATAAACGTTCCTTGTTTTGGGGGTTCAAATCTCAATAAATCAGGCAGGAGTTAGACACTGAAAAAACATTCAAAATGTTGTTAAAGGCTCTATACTTGATTTTTACCTAGAAGAGGAATTTGTTTAGTCCTCCTTTAGTATTGTAAGCTCAGATATTTGTGGAAATAACTGGGCATCTAAATATTAAACATTTTGTATCAATGTCATGAGTTTACAGGCTTCCTTTCTGGCATTTCTGTGACAATGACCCAAAAAAGTAGTTGCGAAATGTGCGCATAACCTCATAAATGGGATTTTAGCAATACGTTAGGGAAGGTAGGAATCAATTGAATTTATTCGCTCCCACTTTCATTGTTTGTAATTAAAAAAAAGCAGGTATTGTGCCTTTAAGTCCAAGACAGGAAAGTTTGCAGTCTGTAGGAGTTAATTGTGAAGATTAGGACATGTGTTTGTCACCAAGTGGAAGTTTATCTGTTAACAGCAAACTGGCCCAAAATCTGAAAATGGGGGGAAAAAAGCAGTTTCTCGGGTTGTGTCTAATTGCCTCCAAGTCAGCTACACTGCGTATTCAAATCTCTTCTTCTGCTGCTGCTGCTGCTGCTGCTGCTGCTGCATCTCCCCCCGAAATGTCTCCCTCACAATAAGGTGCTCATAAAAAGCGATTATGAAGTTGTTTCCAAAAGCTTAAACATGAACTCAGCCTAGTGCCATTAAGGCTGTTATCTAAAAGCCACACTTAGCTGCTGCAAATCACTGCCTCCGCGCTCCTTCTCATGGGTCTTTTAGCTCTCACTGGGGTGTCCACGGGCTGCGCAGTTAACACTCACACCAGCTCCTCTCTCTCATTCACACGCTCGCACACCCCGTCCTCTAACCACGTGTGTAATTTAAGCTCTTTCTGACACTTTGCAGAACAAAGGAACTCTTGAGCATCCTCGATAACGCCGCTGTCGATCTAGCTGAAAATATCATTTCCTGACGCCACATTTCTCCACAGGTTTTTTAATTTCCTGTGTGAGTAAACTGAAGCAATTCATGATGTGCCTGGAAGTCGGCTCGTTTTGATGCGATGCTGAAGGCTGCAGGGCCCGAGAGACATGTTTCGGCAAGATGAATTTTCATATTGGGCTGATTTATTTTCCATGTAAATTAAAATTGTGGTTAGATTGCATTCAGAATATAATGGGCGTATACGTGTAATAACATTTAACTCCTTCTCCTTCAGTGACCATGTGTACCATCGAGAAGCACTAATATTTTGTATTTTGAAGGCCTACCTCTGTGATCATGTAGCCTGTTCACCTTATTCAGGAAGTTGCAAACATTGGGGGCCGCCATTTTGTGTTTCTGGTCAATCTGCAGGTCTGACTTGAGCTGATATTGGTTTGATTTCAGTTTTTGGTGTAACATTTACATCAAACTGCTGTGTAAATATATCCATCAGCTTTGGTCCTTTAGACAATTAGCCAATTAGACTGACAACAAAATTAAACCTCTAAAAAGTTATTTTAGGTGACATTTCTTACGTTGTCCTTCCACTGAAACTAAACCTGAGCCACAGAAACTTATTTCCTGTGAGTTTTTTGGTCATTCCCATTTTATTTTCTTCACTCTCTTACATTGACAACAATGGACATCCCATAGAATAGGAAGTGCTAATACAAACAGGAAATTTACAACAAAAGTGGGCGGGGCAGAATAAGGTGAATAGACCCTTTCGCTGCTTACATCATCAGTGACATCAGCTGGAGGCAGGAAGTGAGCAATAGAAATGTGATTAAACTAAAACTAGTGATTATAAGAGTAAAACTCCAATTAAAAATGTGGTCCTGTTGTGGCTTAAGGAGCAAGAACAAGAGGAACAACATTTGAGACGATAAAATAAGGTTTTATAACAGTTAGACATTTGTTTATCGTTACTATGACAACAGCTACAATGGAAATAGATAGGGATCTAGCTTTCCGCCTTACATGTTTACAAACAATGAAAGGGTCTATTCTTGAGACTTTTTTATATGTCTATGGCGCAAAGCATCCAGATTATCGTTTGTATTATGCAGAAATGATTTACTCATGAATGTAAAGTGTTTATGTATGTAATTGTGTCTGGTGTTGTGTGCAGTTGAAGGTGGCTGAGGGGGCCTCTGAGGCTCTTCGTAGCCTGTACGGAACCCGTTACACCAGCGGACCCGGCGCCGCCACCATCTGTAAGCACGTCACATTACAGCTGTATTCCTCTCACTGTGGGGGGGTCATCTCTGTGCACGGGGCTTGATAGGCTATTTTCTGCCTAATATTATGCATTATAGTGTGCTCACGGTGCACCAAGAAATGTATGTACGGTGCTCAAACCTGAAAACACAAAGCGGTATGAAGGGCCAGGGTATCTTTTTCCAAACAAAGGGCTTTTGTTGCCAAACCAGGCTTTGGCTCCTGATTCATTGTTGCTGTCTGCTCTGTGTGCTCTCAGACCCTGCTGCTGGTGGCTCTGATGACTGGGCCTATGACCTGGGGGTGAAATACTCGTACACCTTCGAGCTGCGCGACACCGGCCGCTACGGCTTCCTGCTGCCCGAGTCTCAGATCAAGCCCACATGTGAGGAGACCATGCTGGCCGTCAAGTACATCACCACCTACGTGCAGAAGAACCTCTACTAAAGAGAGAGGAGCTGCCAGGACCCCTGCCAACTCCCCTCCTCTGTACCAGCCCCCAGCCCTCCCACTCCAGCCTGTTTCCATGGATACGGGCACCTCCCGCCATGTTGCCTCGCTGTGCTTGACAGAATGTCAAGATGAGAGCAAACAATAAAATCAATGATCCATCCCCACATGCTGCATCAAATGTTATGTGTGTATGATAATATTGTGTGATGGACTCTACTTTTGCTGTCTGCCGTAAAATATTGCATGACAACCACTCTGAAAACACCTTAGCACATGCCTTTTTATTGTGTATCATTACACTTGTAGTTTATAGAGTTACTCAAGCAAGTTGGTCAGTATCAAAACACTGTTGGTCAAGTCTTATCTAATGATATTAATAAATTAAAAACATTTTGATTGAGGGAGTGTGGATTGCATGAAATAACGGCATGTACTAAACCCCTGAGCCTTCTTGATCCCTGCATTGCTCCCTGTAGTTGAGCTGGCTGTCTTCCAGTTTCGGGGTGTGTGTGGGAGGGGGCCCGACTCTTTAAGGATTTCGGTGCAAAAGCACAGTACGTGACGGCCACAGAGTCGTCCTGGGCAGTGCGTCTGCTCTGCCAAGCATCTGTGTGAGCAGAGAACTGAAAGAGGCCAAAGATCCCCTGTCCCCTGTCGCTCGTTGGGTTTTCTCTGCAATTTTAGTTATACAGTAGGCCTTTAGTTTAGTTTTACACTTGAGAATGTGGTGATGTTTGTATTAAACATTATTTTTACATGAATTTCTTTTTATATCTCTTGGTATGAACGAAAATACATACAGTTCATGTATCTTCATTCAACAGTAGGCTACAGAGTCCCATGAGTCCCACTACTTAACTTGATCCGAGAATTAACTCAATAGGACCAGAGAGACCTCCAAAATAAGTTTGTGTTGTGTAATACAGATAGAGCTAACACACAGGGGACATCCAGCAGTTTACTTGTCATGACATTGTACTTGCTTTATGCTTTTAACCAACAGATGGCGACAAACATCAAGTGTAGACAATTTAATAGTACATACCGTTCCTAATCCCAGTTCATCATCACCCCACGTCTGCATTGTCATATGTGTAAAGTATCTCATCCAGCGGAGATACAAAGTAGTACATCTAAAGGTCAAGAGGACTGTGTGGCACAATAACTAAATGCATTGGCATAGTTATATCAAAACTTAACTAAGAGATGTGTGTCATTTTCCGAACTTTTTAAAACATATAAAACGTAGAAAGGGGATGAAAACACTTTGCGCCGGTGCGTAAAAGTGAATAGTTGAACTCTTCGAACTTGGGCTGTGGAGGCTCATGGTTGGAGCCAGTGGGTGTGAGGGTGCAGTCACGTGACGCAGTGCCTGGCTACTGTCATACTGCTATAAATCCACCTCTGTATATTTAGACAGTCCTTTTCTCCGAGTCGCCGTGTCCTTAAGCCTGAGCTACAAAGTGGTAGCTTTTACTTCTTCAGTGATGGCTGGTAAGTCGCTTTTTAAAACTTGTACACGGTGTGCCGGCATGATAGGCGTCTCTCCCCAGCAGCTCCATGCTGTTTAGGTTTATAGCGACGCTGTCAAGTTGGAAAAGACTAGTTCACTGAGTTAAAGTGACCTGATAACGGTGTTGTCCCCGTAGGGTTTGGAAACGGTGCTCCACATCAGAAACTCGGTACAAAACTATTTGTGTAATTCTGGACAAATGTATCAAATTTACTTTTTAGTGCTGCAGGATTTATCTATGTTCAGGGTATCTGCTTATCCACTTTATTGGTTTTGTCAAGACGCGCACACTCAGACAGGAGGGGGGGTGGGGGGAGCGGGTGGGGGCCAATTTTACAGAACATTCTTCAAATTGCTGTAAAATAAATCTTCAAACTCTGCATAGAGCAGCATGATGAAATGGCTTCACACAGGGCTATATTCGGAGCGTCTTTAGGTCAGGTAACACTTTGGACACACTGTACTGTACTGTGCTTGAAGCTACAGCGCTGGCAATGAAGTCATGTACATGTCACGTACAACTCGTCAAAGCATCATTACGGAGAACAAGGAAGGATACTTTTTGGTTCGTCTGTCTTATGCCACACGGTATGCTGTGGCACTGCGCTTTTACCAATTGGAAAGGGGGTGTGAGGAGAGGGGGCGTGGCACTGTTTATACAGGAGCCATGTGAGAGGCTGCTCTGCCTGGGCTGTGAATGGAAAAACTGTGCTCTGAGTCTGGACTCTAGAGGAGAGCAGGGGGGTACAGCCAGCAATGCCTATACACGCTGCAAACACACAACACACCCAGGGGCCCGGACACTTTATAGACACTCATTGTTCAGGGACTTGGCAGGTAGACGGCAGATTTCCCTGTTCACTGCAGAGCTGATCATGTCAAATCCTATAAATCTCACGATAATGTGATGCTTCATTTAGTAGCGGCGTAGATCTGGTTTGTCATGTGAGAAAATGTATTTCAGTCCACCTCAGTGCAGCTAGCTATTGTCATTTTGATGTTACATTGATATGACCTGACATGTATGTGATGTTGTAATGGTACTGTATGTGGGGGGGTTAAGTGATGACTACTCTGCCAGGGGGACAGCTGTTGTGTCCCAAGGCAAGACACTTCACCCTTGTTGAGAAATAGTTACAGTATGTGACTGGTTGCATCAGGAACCTGGATCGTATAATACTGCCAAATTATCACATGGGTGCTGTGCTGTGGCAACACTGACAACAAGCTCAAACATAAAGAAGGGCTTTCTTTTTCTTTTTTTTTTCTTTCACAGATCAGGCTTTTGTGACATTGGCTACAAATGACAGTTACGCCAGGGGAGCCATGGTACTGGGCAAGTCCCTAAGAAACCACAACACCACAAAGAAGCTGGTAGTCCTTATTGGCCCTCAAGTTTCAGGACCATGCAAGTAAGCAACCTCCACCAGGAGAATAGACACAATGCCTGTGGGGTAACCCTGTCCACTGTGCGTGTGCAGGGGCGTGCTGCAGAGGATCTTCGATGAGGTCCGGGTTGTGGACGTACTGGACAGTGGGGACACAGCTAATCTGGCCATGATGAAGAGACCAGACCTGGGGGTAACCTTCACCAAACTCCACTGCTGGACCCTCACTCACTACTCCAAATGCGTCTTCATGGATGCAGACACACTGGTAATACACAAATGCACACAAAAGCAGAATATTGTTATCCGTGTTCCTAAACTGTGACTGTGTTTGTTTTGGCGACAGGTCCTCTCCAACATCGACGAGCTGTTTGAGCGGCAGGAGCTGTCCGCTGCTCCTGACCCTGGCTGGCCCGACTGCTTTAACTCTGGTGTGTTTGTGTTCTGTCCTTCAATGGAGACCTATGGCAAACTGCTACAGTACAGCACTGAACACGGCAGCTTTGACGGTAAGTCCAACACCTGGAAGTATAGTAACCTCCGTGACGATCTGCTTTTTTGGTAACATCGTCATCTCGTGATTCAGAGGATTTCATGTTTAACGCAGCTCTGAGCTAGCCTGGCCTTAGCCATCCATAAACGCCGGTCAGTTATCATTACGTACATGTTACAGTCTGGGTCTGATCTCAGTGGCTGCGATACATCGGGTGAATTTCTTCAGACCATTCAGCGAGCGGGGGAGGCGGATGATGCAGGTGACGCCAAGCATATGCAGGAAATGATAATACGGATGGCTAAGGCCAGGCTAGTGATTGGGTAAAATCAAATCCAATCGTTTCAAACTTAAAAAGGAGTTGACCCCTCCCACCTGATAACGGAGCTCAATTGTGAAGATCCAGACCCTCTGTACGAAACGAGTACGAGGGTATGGTAAGACCAGGCTCTAGCTCTGAGCTCAAATACAGACACTTTCTCCACTCACTTCTTCTCCTGTCAGGATTAAACCAGAACAAAACCAGGAGAAAACCAGGTCTAAAATCTGAAATCTGGATTAAATCAGGACTAAACCAAGAAGTAAACCGGACTAAAGCAGAGACTGAAATCAAGGTCTAAGCCAGGACCAAACTAAAAAGGACTAAACCAGGGACAGAATGAAACGATGATCACCCTGGACTAAACCAGGACCAAGAGAAAACAGGGTCTAAATCAGGTCTAAACCTGGACAAACAGACCGATATGTACGGACTGAAACTTGGACTAAAACAGCTCTTAACCAAACCACTACAACACCAGGTCTAAACCCAAGAAGAAGAAGGTGGCCTTTAAAAGATATTAGCCTGATCTGCACAGAACAGAAGATGTCTTGGATGAAGTTTATACCTTTTCTCACTTTTTTTTTAACTGTTAAAAGGGTGCATTTTAGGGAGATTTTCTTCTTCTTCAGTTGAGTGGTTACCTAGCCACAAGGCCCTCCTGTGCTTGCCCTGTGAGTTATTCTCAGGAGCTGCAGGATATACTTGAGAGGCCCAGCGCAGTTGACATTCAGCCACTCCTCTGCCTGTGGTCTAATGTCTAATGTGACTGGGTGGTGGAGAACCATGAGGCTCCATGTGTCTCCTACGTTTAGAAAGTGTGCCTTTAAGTCGTCTTAGAACTTTTATTTTATGTGATGATAAAATTAATATTGAAATCCCCCCTTTCTTATAAAATCCTCGTGTCAAACGTAAGGGGGTAACATGATTTATGAGCTGAATGTTGTTGTTTCCTGACTGCTGAATAATTTGGCAAACACTGATATATAAATGAACTAAGTGTCTCCCACACCTGAGCTAATGAGACTTGAATTCGTCTGCCCACATGATGCCTCTGTCTACATGCCCAGTGGCACGCTAATGCAGAGGCTGACCTATTTATAGACAGATCTTTTCATGTGCTCTGAAGCGCGAGTTGAAGTTTCGTTGACCTTTAGCATTTCTGGTGAATACATGATGTGCACATACACTCCGCTGCCTTCCTGTATCGCATGTAAAACACTGCAGAAAGGCCATCGGAGCTGAGCTATTGAATTGAGAAAAGTGGTCCAAGGCCAAGTCAAACTGGCACGGTTACACACACATTCTTTCTGCTCATCCCTTCAAAATGAAGACACCCGCTCCGCATTAGTGTGTCACAGCACTCTAGTTTCAATCTACTTTCAATGTTAAAGTAATAATAGCTGTTTCCGTTTGTTGAAATGATTTATTACTGTACAAAATCCTCCATATCTTCAAGGTGCTTTTTGAGTGCAGATCACTAAACAGACAAACACCATTGTGAGCCTCTCTGGAGTTGGAACACTCAGCATATTTTCTGTCTGTTCGAATTATTTGAAGATGAGTAGTTACGAATACGCTGCTCCATTCTGTATCTACCAAATATTTGTCAATTTATATTTGGCAGCTGTGCTTCTGTACCAGTGAAGTTTTGTGGACAGTGTGCACACAAATCAAACCGGCAATTAATCAGTTTTAAATAACCCTTGGCCTAATGAAAGGCAGGATTGTGTAGCAAGATGAATTGGCAGCAGCTTAGCTCAGTAAGTACCAGCTTCTGACAGTCTACACTAAATGTTGGATTACCTTCAGAGCCTCAGAGCTGCTACATCTAATATTAGCAAGTTCACATCACACTCTCCTTTATGTGTGGGCCCTGCTGTATCTACATTTCTCATTGTTTTCTGGACTTCAGATGGTTTAGCTTTCTTAAAGTAAACAGTAGAAGATTGTGTCAGATTCCATGTGAATCATTTCTCACCCATGTGTTGGATTAGATGAAAGCCTCTCTTTAAATATCACAGAGACCTGGGACATGCTGATCTACTGATATCATCTGTAATGTGCATAGTGTCCTTCCATTTATTGAATATGCACTCACATAACACTTGTAACTTGTGCTAAACACACTTCTCCTGCTTGTGAAACTATATTATATTTATCAGTGACTGAATTGTGTTACAAAGTATAATGCCATTTTTTTGTTTTTAATCCCTATTTTTCCATCCTCTAATACAATGGGCACATTTGTACCTAAATGTCTCAGGTCACCTTTATTCTCAAACACTATC
>OMNZ01076456.1:54797-84619 GCA_900303255.1 Lesueurigobius sanzi
CTTAGTCTTTGCTTTGGTTATTTCTTACGTTATTATAGGGCTGGGCGATATGGACAAAAAACCTAATCACCATTTTCTCTCACGACTCATGCGTCTTTTAAAGCTGACTAAAGCCATCTTCTTGGGTTTACACCTTGGTCTCGTCCTGGTTTAATCCAGGTTTAGTCTGTGATATTGTCCGATTTTAGACCTAGTTTTCTCCTGCCTTAGTCCGTGATATTGTCCGATCTTAGACCTGGTTTAGACCTAGTTTTCTCCTGTTTTAGTCCGTGATATTGCCCAATCTTCTCCTGATTTAGTCAGTGATATTGCCCAATCTTAGACATAGTTTTCTCCTGATTTAGTCAGTGATATTGCCCAATCTTAGACATAGTTTTCTCCTGATTTAGTCTTGCTTTAGACCTGGTTTAATCCTGACAGTTGAAGCAGTGAGTGGAGAAAGTATTTGAGCTCAGAGCTGCGTTAAACATAAAAATGACTGAATCACGATATTAAGGTTAAGGTGAACTTTATTGTCCCCGTAGGGAAATTTGTCCTCTGCATTTGACCCATCCTTCATTGCCGCTGGGGCAACCCGTCAGGAGCAGTGGGCGACTGCAGTGGGGACCCATCTCCAGATGTGAAGCCAGGCTCATGATCAGAATCACCTGGCTGGAGGATTTAACCTAACGTGCATGTTTTGGGATTTTATGACGATGTTCCCAAAAAAGTAGATCGTCATGGAGACCAGATCACGATTCGATTTTTATCATATCTCACAGCCCTATTTTATTATGGGTATCATGAGATCCCTGCTCCAAAAGCTAAATCAATAACAAAACTAGACATAACAAACCAGCCAGACTTTTCCATACTTTATTATGACATCATTTGAACACTATAATAGACTCTTCTAATCATTACACCTGAAGACGGCCTCCTCTCCCCTCCTCTTCTCCGCTCCATACAAACAGTATCGAGAGCATGACAATACATTTCACAGCACCGCCCTGGTCCATCCCACAGCATCAATGAGTTTTGCTTCACTCTGGCGCACAAGTGAGACAAAGAACACCATAGAAATGTAAGCAGCACGACAGCACCGACGTCACCGCGGGCCACTTGCTCGGAATATTATCTAGAAATTAATCGGTGAACTGTTTTCTGTTTTCTCAGGGTTGCTTTTGCAGACAAGAATTCACTTAAGCTGCATTTGGTAGGGATTCTGTGCAAGTAAGTGGATAATAAAATAATCTCTAGATAAAATTTGTCACAACTGCCCGAACGTTGTAAGCAGAATTTGAACATTTCTGTACAGCGGCGAGGCTCTGCTCATGCGGCCTGTGGAAACAACAATGTCCGAGCATATCTGAGCATAGAGACGGGCCTACTGTCAGCCTTGAATATATTAGGTATATTTTTACATATAAAGTGGCTAAACTGCAAGCACGATGGCACAAGGGTTGCACAATAATCAAAATATGGCATTTGTGTTGAAATGTTGGCAAATTTCTTGAATAAAACTGAACTTGTACGATGAGGGCCCAATGGATTTGTCATTACGATACAGAAGGTTTGTTTGACAGTGCGCAGCTCTACTCCACATTACGGACGTCCTTAACCAACGGCGCACAAGATACCGTTACTTAAAGTCGTTACATTAGATTGAGGTCATGATTACATCACACCTGCTACGGTGTTTCTCAATGGAAAAACTCGGCACATACTTGTTATACTGTACATGTAGGCATTCATGAATTACTCAGGTAGTTACACCGATCAGGCACAATGTTAGAGCCAACACGTGGAACACTTAAGAATTATTCAGAGCCCTTTCCAGAAGAAGACATTTGAACATTTTTGAATTCACATATTTCACAATGCTAGGACATGAAGAGAAACATTGTTGACTTGTGTACTCAATTCACACGCTTTTTAGGACTTTTCATGCAAATTATCTGGCTCTTAAGGGGAGACACTGCAGGCAAAACTCATTTTTTAAAATGTATTTTCAGGTTTGGGGCCAGATTGCCCTCTTAAAATACATACTTTCACTTGGAGTGTGTAATTATTGCACTAGTTTAACTCTAAAACTATATGGGAAATTGTAACTTCAATGACCATTTTCCACTTTAGCCGCACCTACAGACACCAAAATGCCCAGTCTTGTACTTAATATTGTTAAGGTTTGTTCAGGGGGATTTTTCAATATTTAATTCCAAGCCTGTTTGAGTTTTGAACCCTAAAAAACAGAAGTTTATTGCAACAAGATATCCAAAATCCCTTCTGAACAAATGCTTGTAAACAATATAACCATACATTTAAACCTGGCTTTATCCGTTATTCACATTTAATCACCAAAAAACAGGCAACTTTCCCCCCTTTCATATTGATGGCAGTAATATACCAAAAACATGTACAATAGGCCAGAATGAAAGAGTGAATGAATAATGCCTACAGTAGTGCTTTGAGAAACTTGTTAATCAGGCTTGAAAAGTGCAATACAAGTGTAAGCCATTATTAGTATTATTATTTTATACAACAAAAGTTTTAAATTGATATCATTCAATTCCATTTTTCGCCAGCAGTGTCTCGCCTCAAAGGTCTTAATAGTTATTTTTTCCACATTAGGCAGTGTATGTGTGGAAGGGGGTCCATTTGAAGGATGAACATTTCTCTTACGAACCCGTTTGTAGCATACAAATACAATACAATGTCAAACTAAAGTATTTCCTCGACGAGTTCAGCTGAATGACTGACCGGCTCATCGAAAAAAAATCCCTCAACCTTACTCGATTCCTCCCGTCAGCGGCGCCGCGTTAAGCCTGACCGGTGTACACTCAGCAATGATAAGGTCACTTGATGACGGAACAAGACTGACGCACAAAAACAAAACAAAACGGGGAGTGAATGAGGAAATACCCGATGAGGATGTCCAGGCTCCCTCTCCATCTCACTTCACTAACCTCACACATGCAGAGCCTCAAACTGATGGCACAAGAGGAGGACAATGAGGTGATAAACCTTTGGTAGACCACGAAGCAGTGAAGGCACATCGAAAAACAAAACGAAAAAATAACCTCCTAAATCCTTCAAACTGGGGCACGGCGAGTAGGCGGCTCCCACTTTAGTGTAATGCCGTCATGTTGCGGATTTGCAACAGCAGATAGCATACTGTTTAAAGTGTAGGGGAAACGCTAATGCAAAGCCAATTAGGATTATTTTAAAACCATGCCAAACATTTACAACAGGTTTAGATCACAATGTGGCACTATTTGTCGTTGTTTAATCTATACAAGCATCATTTTCACAATTAGAATGAAGGCCTGTAGTTCACTTCAGACGACGAGCAGAAATTGAAGACGAATCTTTACCAACGAAGAAAAAAATAAAATATTGATACAGTGGGTTCAGAAAGTATTGATACCTTTAATTATTCATAAGTTATGTTTCAAAAATCTACTCTCAAGTTTAAAAAAAGGCTAAATCTTTGAGTATTGTGGGATTGTTGATCCAAAAAATATTCATTTCAACTTTTGCTTACAATTATTTTGCATTTTTATTGTACTTTTAATATCAACATGCAGTATTTTGTTGATTTAAACCTGGACTACGTCCTTCTAGATGCTCCTGATATCACCAAGTAATTAAGAGTCCAGGGCCAATGTCATGTTGTTTGCCCAGGACCAATGTTACAGCAGCCAATCAGGGGACAGTTGTGCTAGATAGTCGGCTCTGGACAAAAATTAAGTTTAGGAACAGGGAAATCTTTAGGGTTAGGGCTAGGTTTAGGGTTAGGTTTAGATATATTTTCAGACAAACTAACTCATAGAGCTATCCAAAATTACAGCAGACCGTTCCCTGTTCCTAAACTTAATATTTGTCACAAGTTTGTCAAGTTTTCAAAGCAGACCGTCCCTCCCCTTATCTAGCAAAACTGAGCCCTGATTGGCTGGTTGTAACACTGGTCCTGGGCAAACAACTTTGACATTGGTCCTGGACTCTTAATTACTTGGTGATATCAGACCATCCATAATTGTACCTCTCGGTAAATATCGAAAGAATTATCAATAATAGGGTTTGGTACAGGCTCATGAACCACTAGTTGAGAACCACTGTAGAAAAAGCAGCTTGACTGCTGTATGTGAGGATAGGAAGGCTCTTGGGTCTGAATACATAACAGTCACTAAGAAAGTTTAAGATTAGATTTAAGAAGGTGGAACCAATACCAAGGTAAACCCCCTCCCTGCGTGGTCTGTTTGAATGGTTAGCCTGTTGCTAAAAGATCTGTAGTTGCTGATGAAGCCTCATCATCAAAACAACCCAGTACAGATGCCGGCTTGAGACCTGGTCTACAAAAGTCTAACCCATATTGTTGCCATACCTTTTTAAATATTTTATTTTAATGTATTATTGAAGGAAATGGTGAATATTTTACCAACATGATTTTAGAATCTGATGTCCACAGAACAAAATATAAATAATTCAAATATTTTAAAACTTTCTGAACCCACAAAATGCACCTGCCTGGAAAAAGTAATCTAGATATAAAATAACATTTTCAAGAAATCTTAGATAGAAATTCTGAATAATATTGAAAAAAAAAAAGATAACCCTTTATCTTAATTTAAGTGTAAAACATTTAGCCCATTGGTAGATTTCTTTAAATGTTAGTCAAATCTAGGGCAAATTTATTTCAAGAAAATATTGGTATTTCTAGATTACTTCTTCAATGCTGCAACAGCCTACAACCTTTATCGTTTTTCCCGAACTTGCCTTGTAAAAATATAACTTTTCACTACCATAAATCCATCTGTCACACCGTTTACATTAATCATCGAAAGCGAGTGGTCAGAACGCACAAAGTACACAACTGTCGCGTCCAGGGGAAAGTGCCTCACGCCCACGCCATTGTCCCCTTAACTTTCCATCATTTACACAATCGCCATTGGCCTCTGCGTTCCCCACCCCGGGGTTCCAGATACACAGCATTCACTCAAGTCCGCCGCTATCCAAGTCTCCTCCCGAGATCCCAAGTCACCGCTTTTGTTCAAGAGGGTCATTTTCCGTTCCTCCCGCTGAAATCCCCCTACTTTTTTCGACGCCGCAGCTGGAGAACTCATCACAATCCCGACCATCGTGTGCCCCGAGCTCCGATACTGCTGTATTTAGGAGGCTCCAGTCCATTCCTCCAAAACAAAACACCCACAATGTGTTACAAGAAGTTCTGAAACAAACATTAAGCCAATTTCAATTTTAAGTGCATATAACAGGTTTTTAAAACAATGGGATAATGCCTATGGTCACTTCTGATCATTGTTTTGCACAATTTCATGAAGAGAAGTTGAAAAAGTTGTGATTTATATGTTGCAAAGAGAGAGTTGCATAGAACTCGGACTTGCTCACAGCCCATTGGCACAGTATATTGGGGAGATTGTACCTTTTTCTGCGCACCCTGTGCCCATTTCCAATAAAGACGTGACAAACCAGCTTGTCTGAACAATAAATAACCTTAACTGACATGTCATACACACTTTTTCGGGAGAGGGGAGAATGAATCATCGGTAATCGCATCTGTAAATGTGGAAATGCGCCTTGAATTCCACAAAGCCGCATCGACATAACCTTTAGACAACCTCTTCCTCCACTCCCTCACTGATGGCTAATTCAGGAGCGATGACATCATGCTCCTGAGTGGACAGCCATTTCCCCTAAAGCATGCGTTTCGGGCACGGGCTCGACCCTCCCGACCCTTTCCTTTCTTTCTTATCTCCGGAGAAACGTCCCCTTTGACAACACACGCACACACACACACACACGCAGCGCTCTCGTCAGCTGTCAGCCTGATCGACGGGGGAGGGGCGTCACAGTGGGAACACGAAATTTTGCATGCAGACCAGCGACACGACCGGGGTTGTTTGGCTTTCGGAGCAACAGGCTACATCTGCCGAGGCTTTGGAACGATCAGCGGCGATGCGGCGCGTTGTACAAAACGTGAGGGAAATCCTTCATTAGATGCAAAAGCGCGATACTGCGAGCTAGGCCTAAGAGAATAGTGTCAATAAATATATTTTGGTCACTTGATTTTTATTCATGAGAAGCAGTTAGCAGAGATTGTTGATTAGCGTGTCCACAGCCAGTTAAGACGGACACAAAGAGCGTAACCATGTCTGAAAATGACTCAAAAAGATGGTGTAAAAGACAAGTAAAATCATCACTTTAAAAAAAATGTTAAAAAGATTATATATTAACAAAAGAGAGAAACTAAATGTAAGTCTACAGATAGATACAGAGGAGGAAATACATGGTATCGCCCATGGGCTACACATCTGGATAATTTTAAATAGGCGACCCAGAGGTCTGTAGTCATCTCTCAGGAGTCCACAGTCTTTTGTCTCCGACTCTCCCATGCCTTTTCCATTCCTCCTCTTGGAATGCTCTCAAATGGGTTTAAAAGTCCTGATGATGTGCTAAGTCCTCAGGCTTCGGTTCAAATGTTAGTGTGTGTTGGCTCTCTAAGTCTCTGCATGACTCCCAACGTTCGCTGGGCCTTAGTTCTCAAGCGTCTGTGACAGAGGGGGATCAGGAGGCGGCCAGGGCCTTGACCAGGTACAGTTTGTCCCCCTGCTCGCTGGTGAAGATCGGCGCCTTTTTGTAGTGTTCGACGAGCTCCTCCATAGAGTGGAACTTGCGCTGCCCGATGCAGTAAAGGCTCTCCTTCAGCTGCACTTTGAAATGCTTGTTCTTGCTCTGCGCCTTCAGGGAGATGGAGAAGTCGTTGGGCTGCGGAGGAAACAACAACAAAGTGACGAGTCGGTTACCGACAAGTGTTCGCTTCTGAGTGGGTCAATGCGATGCTAACGTTTCGTAATAAACATGAGACATGCTTGTGGAAACCCCCTCAGTGTGTTAAAAAAGCTTGTTAGAAAATGTCATGTGACTCTCCACAGTTGATCAGCTCTGACTCACAAATGTAAACTGTCTCTAAGCAGAAGCGAAAACACTGATGGCTCTGTTTTATCATATTACTGGACAAATCCTTAGTGATGTGTGAAGTGAAATACAGGTTTATTCAGCCTGCCCTGTAATTAACTGTAATTAGTGAATTGTGTATTTAATTAGGCAAATGTACGTAAATAGGAAGGTTGCTAAATGGATTAAAGAATATTGTGCAAGTTGTGACTGGTGACCTCAGCTCTGAATCACAGAAGAACAGATGCTCCAGGAGAAAACAGAGCTGTGTTGTTAATGAGAGAGTGTTGGAGGACGTACCGATGACTCGCTGTCTCTGATGAGGAAGTCTCCTTCGATGCCTCGCTGGTTCAGAGCCACCTCAGCCTGGTGCCGCGTCACTTTGCCGTAGTACCACTCTTTACCAGCGAAGCGGCCGGTACCTGAGGGGGAGATGTAGTCACAGTCAGGAGTGGGGGGCCCAGCGGGGCCTGCTAGGGGTGTATGGGAGCTGGACTCCAGCACAGTCACATAGTTTTTAGGCACTAAGCCCAACTGTCCATCTGCCTTGCGACACTTCCACCACTCCGGGTCGTTCTCAGGTTTCTCCACGACCTCCATCACCTCTCCCTTCTCAAAGTTCAGCTCCTCGTCGTTGCCCGAGCTGAAGGGGTACAAGGCCTGGACCGTGTGTAGCACTCTATTCCCGTTGGCCGTGCTGTTGACCACAGCTGCCAGCTTCTCCGTCAGTGACTCGGCGGGGTCAGTGGCGCCCCCTGCTGTCCGCTCCATATCCTCCGTTACGTAATTGGAGGGGAACCAGCCCGAGCGGCCGCTGTAGCTGCCGCGCCACCAGCCGTCGCTGCACTTCTCCATGACGATGACCCGCGTGCCTTTGACCAGAGACAGCTCATCCTCCCTCTCTGCGGTGTAGCTAAACTTCACCAGCGCAGGCACATTCAGGTCGTACAGACGCTCGCCGTTATCGTACATGTCCGAGTCCACATTGGACGCTGTGTCTCTTACGCCTCTCTTGCTCCCTCCCTTCACCTTCCCGATCCCTGAAAGGAAAAAAGCAAAATTTAGACCAGAACCACCAACGAACAGACACACTTCTGTTTAGTCAAGTAAAAACTGATGATCAAAAGGTTTTACTGGAGACACAGATCATGAGCTCAGATTTGTATGGTATCCCCACATCAACTAAGAGTAAGTGGTATTTTACTTCATGAATGTGACGCAAAAAGAAAATAAACAGCAAGTTAACAACAGTGGATATATTTAGTCTGTAAATGTTTCTAATTAAAGCACGAGTCGAGCTGCAACAGCCTCAGGCTTAATGCTGTTCAGAAGAAAGCCAATGTGGTGCAGAGACAAGAACCAAATTTGCGTGGCTAATTTTAAGTTTGGCTTGAAATGGATACTTTTGAGAATGACAGACCAGATCTTGCAAAATGGCTTTCAAACAAAAAGCCCTTGAGCAAAGTTAAATGTGCACGATGACATACAAATTGCCAGCCCGTTAGGCAGAGACTCCGTCTTATGTAAAATGACTTGCCACATTATAACCACAGTTCAAAACCATTCCCCACATGTTATTAATGCCCCAAGAAAAAATAAAACAACAACAACAACAGAAGCATTGAGGGCAGAATAAATGCAGAGGGGGCAGAGCTCAGTCCCATTACAGTCCCACCACTCCGTCCCAGTACAAGCCAAAATACATTCTTTGGGATTAAGTGGTGGTGCTAAGGAAACAAAAACCAAAGCTTGTGTGGTTAAGAGGAGAAACTCGGTGTGATGAAAACTTTTTACCACAGATCTATACGTCACCATATACACACACAGTTAAAGCGGTTCAGCTGAGGATCCTAACTAAGTAAACATGAGTCGAAGAATCCTTGGTCATCTGTGCGGGGTGCATTTCACGTTTGGCTCTGCACTGATTACCTGAGCTGCCGGTCCCCTGGTGGCGTGGCCGGACGCGGCCCTGAGCCCGAGCCCGACACTCATTTCACTGCTCTGTAAACACACGCCCTTCACCCTGATGCCCTGGCTTTGCATCGCCACAAGTCAAAGTGGATTATCAAACCTAATGTACGGTTAAGGCCAGACGCTGTAGGGGAGAAATAGGGGGGAATATTTTTTTTTTTTTTTTTTACTATTGCCGTTTTTATTCTCTTCTGATTAGCTGTTCTTTCCTGCTATGTCAATGTTAAATAAACCTAAACCTATAAATGTGAAACTTTTTCTCTATATTACTGACAAATATAAGAAAAAAATGTATTGAAACTTTTCTGTCATTTTATGTTTTCATATAACAATAAGGCATTTTATGTGTAAAAGTTGCCTATATTTCAAGCCAGGATAGAGGCAGGTTTAAATGTATGGTTGTATTATGTTCAGAGGAGATTGTGGATATTTTGTTTAGTTTTTGAATACACTAGTTATTAGTGAATAAATCTGTAAAAATTCAGATTTTGCCTTGATTTTTGGGGTTCAAAACTTCATGAATCAGGCTAGGAATGAAATGAACAAATCTGAAAAATATTGTTAAGTCCAAGACTGAATGTTTGATGGCTGTAGGACAGGGGTCTCCAACCTTTTTTACCTTGCGAGCTACTTTTGCCCAACATAAATGTCAGCAAGCTACATATACTTCAAAGTAACACGTGTAACTAGGGCTCTAGGACTGACAAGATGATCATCAACTCAATAAAAGAACATTACAGTAGTTTCTGCTTTATACTTTGCTGTGTTTGTAGATATTTTGCTCATAACAACTAAAATGCTTCTAAAATGTGACTCATCAAATATGTAGAAATGTAGAAAGCCTTTGGCGAGCTACCGGTAGCTCCCGAGCTACTGGTTGGAGATCCCTGCTGTAGGAGCTACTAAAGTGGATATGATGTTGCAAGACAAATGAGGAAGAGAAACCTTTGCAGTTTAGACCCACTCCAGTATTTTATCTGACAAAACATCAGCCAGACTTTCTAGAACACATCATTTCCACTTTACAGTAATCAAACTAAGCTGTAATTTCTTGTGTATCTCGATTCTCGTCGGAGACCAGGACTCGGCCGAACCATCACTTAGCAGGTCTGACTAAGAGCAGGGGAATACCGGGCTTTGGTCTGGCGGGCTGATGTGGTCATCGTTTTATTGGTCAAGAATTTCCACTTGGCAGGGCAGCTGCTAACAGTGGGATGAAGCGCTCAGGGAGGACACGGTGGTGAAATCACGCCACTCAGCAAAGCCCTAAGAGAAGTCTGCAGGGCTGAGCTACAGTACGCATGTCAGACATTTCCAACGTACGGCTCAGGGGCGGGACTAGCAAAAAGTCATCTAGGAATAAGTGGAGTTATCTTGGAATAAGTAGGTTTTCCCTTGACTTGAGAAGTAAGTTAGTAAAGTCAAATTATCTGCCAATAGAACAAGTATTTGCGCACAAAAAACATCTCATTACACTTTTGCTAAATTTGAATATAAATTCACTTGAAATGAGTGTTGCTCAGATACCATTTTTGGCCATCCGATCCCATACAGATGTGGACTCTGTAGTCGCCGATACCACTGTGTGTGAATAAAAACACTAGCAAAGTCTGTAAAAAGACGCCAAGGCCCATAGCGCATGGCCCATTCTGCAAATAAAATGTATTCTGTCAATGTTCTATTTCCACTCTAAAGATTAAATGAAGGCAAAAGGGAAACACAGATCATGTATGTGGTGATCATTACAGGTTTTAATTTCTGCAGAGCCCAAAAAACACATTGTGGTTACGATATCGGATAGGTTTTGAGGTTTTGGTTCAGGTACTCGCAGATACTGATACCTGAAAAGCCTGTGGTATAGGCATGAAGCAATATCCCTACTTGAAATTGGACATATTGGACTTATGTTAAGTGCTAAATTGCTTGTTCCATTGGTAGATCATTTTACTTACCAGTCCAAATGTACGTATTTCAAGAAAATGTCAAGATATTTTTTGCTGTGTACTATTGCCAAAAATATAATACGACAAATTGTGATTAAAATACAATAGTTAGACCAAAATAATCCATAAAACATGACGTTCAGCAGAAAGCTGTAGTTGCAACAGAAACAGGATGTACAGAGTTACATTAACTCACATATTTGAGTAATTTTTTACAGCGGGCTGTATTTCTTGGGAGTAGTTTTTTCCCACACAGAGTAATTTACGTCTACTTGAGTAACTATATTGTGAAGTACTCCTCCTCAAGTAAAATATATGGCTACTAAGTTTTGAAGAGAGTAAATCTGTATACTTCAAAAGTTTGTTGAAATATTAAAAAAATATATAAAATTAGTAGGCAATCCTAATTTTCATGCCTTTTCATGTCCTTTTTGTCTGTTCTTGCTGTACTAAATAAAACATAAGTCAGACATTTAGGCACAAACTCAACACTCAACTTTACTACTTTATCCTTTTACCTGAGTAATGATTTGGGTCACTATTTTTTACTATAATCAAATAGTGCAAAATGAACCTCAATCTTACTTAAAGGGGCAATAGAGAAATGGAATGAAAAAGTTGTGTCCTTCTTCAGACATTTAAGAAATGTGTTTGGAAAGTTGGGAATGTGTTTGGACCAAAGCTAGCAATTGAATTTACTCGCTTTCGCTTTCATTGTTTGTAATAAAAACAAAACAAACAAACAAACAGGTATTAATGCCTTTAAGTAAGATTAATGTTACTCTACTCTTTTTTGGTAATAAATTGGAGGAATAGCACCTATGACTGGTGCGGGGATGACGTCATTACTGTGCACTGAACAACCATGCGTTCGTGATCATTCGAACACGGTAAACAGATGAAAAGTGTTGGTTGAGAATAATTGCTGGAGAAGCCGGATACAGGCCGATGATGTCGTGTTTGTTACTTTAGCAGGAACTGGTGTGTCATGTTACAGAGTGCGTTTTCGCAGATAAACAGTTAGCAGGCTGTCTGCTGTGACTCAGAGCGAGGGGAAGACAAATTTGATGGTAGCGCTGACAGCCCCCAGTCACAGTGCTTCTCGGTGGAGCCTGTCATTAGCGCCACCGCTGTAACTCTAACTACAGACTGAGCGGGGTGTTAAGAGCTGATGTCTGAGCAGAGGTTAGGTCTAGTCATGCCTCAGTAGTATCAGATGGAAAGACAAAGGGATATAGAAGAGCGTTTCTCAAACTTTTCACACAAATTATCACCCAAGAAGTTGTTTAGCTTGGCTTGTACCATCAAGTCTATACCAGGTCTATAACTGGACTTCTCTACTCCTAAAATAACATTTAACCAGTTCTAAACCAGTAGGACAACCATATGAAGACAACTTTCTATTGCACAAAGACTAGAACTACAGACAAGCCTGTAGATGTTTGCGTTGGTCTAGAAGTGCATACATTCCAATAGATAGAAATTCAAACATAAAAAATAAATCATGCTAAACCTTAAGGATTTACATAAATGAGAAGAGTAACAACTTTTGTAACTAAGCATTAAACTAGCCCTGCGAGATTTCTCAAATCCAAATTGTAATATCAATGGCCTCAGTTAACAAACTGCTACATCTGCATTATTTCTGTAATACATGTTCTGCAAAGAACTAAATGTCTCATTACCCTGTAGTTTAGACCTCTTCAAGTTCAGAAATGTGATTCTTATATCAGTTTTACAGTATATACTTTTCTTCATCTAATTTCAAAATATATAAAGAAAAGATCAGACTTTATTGATCTCACAAATTAACCATATTTTCCAAATCTAATCACAATATTTGTCAGAAAAATCTCATTCCAATTAACAAATATTATTCAGCCCTCGTTTACAATGTGAGAATGATCTCCAAGTTGCAATGTGCTAACTTAGACTTTATTGATCCACAAGGGAAATTGCGTTGTCACAGTAGCTCGAATAGTAATCTTAAAATAAAGATAACAATCTTAAAATTAAAATCTTAAAATTAACAACAACAAAATAATACATGTGAGAATAGAATAAAGAAAGATATCTGGATATAGGTACTATGGAATATACATATCTAATAATATGTACATATTCACAAGTATAAAATGCACATATAAGATACTATGTACATTAGATTGCCTTTATTTTTAGTGGTCAGAATGACTTATTTGTCTGTGCTGAAGGGAAATGGAGGGGAAAGGTTTGACTCTGTCCCACTGCTCATGTTTAATCTGTGTGACCAGGCTCTTATCATCGTCCCCTCTGGGAATGTTTTACCGCTTCCTGCTGCAGTGACACCGATGTTTTACATTAATCTGCACAGAACTAGATTTTACACCTGATTAGCTTCTCAAAATAACACCGGCTTGACAGGAGGAGTCCAGAAGGAGGGGTTCAGAAACACCAGCGATACCAGCACTTTTCACAATGTAGAAGGAAACAAAACGATGTACACATATAACACATATTTAGGTTCTGAGAAAGTGATAGACAAAATGCCGACTATTTCAAATAGCAATTTTGGTGGTAAAGAATTGTGCAGCCGACAGGATTAACGCATCTCCATTTGGCCTCGTGTTTAAAGCATGTGACCAATCATGTACTTCTAGATTTCTGAGATTGATCGCTGCTTCACGTCTACGAGAACACTGTAATGACGAAGCACTTTAAGGCTCAGAGTGGCAGACAGGAATCACTCCGTCTGATGCACTGTGCGTCCGGGACTGGAGCATGCTGGGTAATTATAGGACACTTTAATGCCACCATCGCGATCTGCAACATGAGCAAAAATTCAACACTGCCATTACAGGTGCGCAGAGTTCAACATTATTAAAACAGTTTGTACGATCCGCAAAATGCACAATAATGATATTAATGGTCAAAACCGGAAATAAAGTTGCGTTGGAGTTAATATTTATGCAATTCTGATAACATTCTAGATACACATCGACATAAACAAGAGACTTACAGGTATTTTGAAGCAGATATTTGGTGGTTTGCAAAAATGTTGTCTAACTATTATCAACGAAGTCCCGAAATGTAAATGATTCTTTAAGCAGTACAATATCCTTGGTAAACTAGTAGAATCCCATCTACGGGAGCTAATGTGTAAAACCTACTAAACCTGTAATTTAGACAGCTACAAACATGTTCTGATTAACTCGTCATTCCTGTATAAATACTTTAGAACAGTAGCTATAGGACCCACCTTTGACCTATCAAATTAAGTTGTGACCCAAAGGAAAGTATTATTACAACATATAATTAAAATCATTTCTCAGTTTGACTCTTTAATAGTATAATGAAGTGATTAAACAGTATTTTCTCAGAGTTCTTTGGATTCTAGTATTGGACAAAACGTTGACTTTCAAAAAACTATATCAAAAAAGTCATTTTTGGCAAAGGACAGCAACCCACTAAATAAGGCCCTTCAACACACTTTTGGGTCCCACCAGTTGAGAACCACTGGTTTTATATGGTAATATTTTAATCCAGAGAGTAAAATTCAGAAGTTTGTGTCAAATAATTGTTCGGAGCGTTTGTGTATCCAAGCTCACGTTCCCCATTAGTGGGTGAACAATCCAACGCTTGGTGAATTCTGAGCTGATATAAAGGATCAAAAAGCAACGTCGCTATGAGTTTGGACCGTCGTGAGACATGCTAGTTCTACCCTAATGATGATGTGTTGTTGCAATAGTAATTCAATAGGGAGCAAAAACATGAGAAAAGGGAGCTCTTCCTGCATCAAACTTCTCTAACTTTCTCAAAAAGCTTTTGTTTCAAGGGGCCAACCAATATAAAACATCTTATGCCTTCTGCAGAAAGTACTTTTCCTTTCCCTCCTTCATATTTTTGTCTTCACTCAAATGTTAATTCTAGTTTCCATGTTTTAAATGTCCACATCAAACTGAATATTGATTTTAAAATGTCAGAAATCTAACCCAAATTCCACTATCTGAAAAATCAGTTTCCAAAATGGAGCAGTAGTATCCCCCACCATCCCTAACTCCTATCATTATTTGTCCACACAACATATGGCCTTAGCAGACTACAGACAGCGCAGCTTTGGGGGGGTGGGGTGGGGCTGTGCTAAAAATAAACAACATGTTACCCCTGCCCCCACCTGCTCCCCTATCCCCTAACAAGCTGCAGGGAGATAAATCCTCCTCCTGTGTTTGAACTTGATCTATACCTGCCGCTGAACCTAAAGCCGTCTTCTTCGACTGCCTTGGACACAGATGTGGACTCCAGGCAACTCCCTTGAAACCCACAAACCATGGCACCACTTAGATATTAAGGGAGCGGGCCAGAGAATAGCATGGAATTTTTTTTTCTGTCCGTGGACGTCACATGCTTTTTCCTGTGAGCAGGACAGGGAGGAAGGAAATCGCGCGGCGTCGCCATGTAGTAAATCGTGCCGGACAAAGACAAAAAGCTCTATCAGATAAAACTGGCCTCCTCGATAAGAGCCAAACGTGCGCTCGCAATGATTAATTGGTCCAACCGTGACCAGAAACAAATACAATAACCGACTAATGATGTATGGATCGTGTCGTCAAATAACAAATCATCAATTTAAACAAATGTCAAACAAAATACTGAATTTATCTGTTCATAGTTGTCAATCGATTCATCTATTTTTTACTTATAAAGCGCTCTTCATACAAGAATGCAACACAAAGTGCCTTACAACGTATCAATCCCCTCCACCCACCCAACCCCTAAACCCCACAAGTATTCACCAATATACACAAAAAAACATTTCCCTTCACACACTCAACTCCCCAACCCTGACAAGTACATCCTCACATAAGCAAAGAATCATTCCCCTTCACCCATCCAACCCCGACAAGTATCCACCCATAGACAGCACAAAGAATCATTCCCCTTCACCCTCCCAACCTCGACAAGTATTAGGGATGCAACGATATTGACAATATCACGATATCGCTGTAGTAAAAATGCCTCGATGTCGTCGTGGTCGTGCTATGGTATTAAAAAGGACAGGTATCCGTCAAAAAACAACAAGAATAACCCGGCTCCAGCAGAACAACGCATTGTGAACTACATAGACCATGATCCTTTGCGCTGGGTCGTCACAAGAAGCGCGGCGGAGAAGCCAATAGGAGCGCGCGCTGTGCACTGTAAACAGATCAGCATGGCGGACAGCGAGCGGAGAATAAGCGAACAGTGGACTCGCGTGGAAACTGATGAAAACACCCCTGAAGTTCAGATTGTGCAGCTCCTGCAGCTTTTACGTCAGATGTGTGGAAGCTATTGGTTTCGGTCAAAAAACGCTAAAGAGGAGAGCGGGTGGCGGACAGATAATGGACCAAGCACAGCCACACTACAGCTCAACTACAGGCCCCGGACGACAACTACAGAAAGCCACGTCCAGTCAAAAAACCTTACAGGAGGCATTTTGGCCACACAACAGCGAAGGACTCAAGAAATCACCAGGCACATCGCGTGTGATTTACGTCCCTTTTCTGCAGTCGACGGCAAAGGATTTAAAAGGGTAGTGGCTAATGTTCCTGACTTGAACTTGCACGTTTAAAGCACTATGATACGTTTTATGTTGTCATGATCCATAATATAACAATACATGGCCTGGTGACTTACACAAGCAGACTAAATGTCAGTTTTTTGTTATCTATCATCATAAATCATCATGTTGTTGTGTCCTTGGGCAAGACACTTCACCTACAGCCTGTATGAATGTAGTGAGAGAGTGAATGTGTGGTGGTGGTCGGAAGGGCCAATGGCGCAAATTGGCAGCGTCGCTTCTGTCAGTCTACCCCTGGGCAGCTGTGGCTACAATAGTAGCTTACCACCACCAAGTCTGGAGTGAAAGAATAATGCCATGTAAGTGTGTGTGACTGTCCAGAAAAGCACTATATAAAACTAATGCATTATTATTATTATTATTATTATTATTATTATAATAAACACAATATCGTGAGCTTTTTTACAATACCGTGAGCCTCTCCACAATATCGCAATAAATATCGTACCATGAGATCGATATTGTACCGTGACATTGTGATATCGTTACATCCCTAACAAGTATACCCTCATATGCGCAAAGAATCATTCCCCTTCACCCTCCCAACCTTGACAAGTATACCCTCATAAGCAAAGATAGTTCCCCTTCTCCCTCCCAACCTTGACAAGTATACCCTCATAAGCAAAGATAGTTCCCCTTCTCCCTCCCAACCTTGACAAGTATACCCTCATAAGCAAAGAATAGTTCCCCTTCACCCTCCCAACCTCGACAAGTATACCCTCATAAGCAAAGAATAGTTCCCCTTCACCCTCCCAACCTCGACAAGTATACCCTCACATAAAAGGATAGTTCCCCTTCACCCTCCCAACCTCGACAAGTATACCCTCACATAAAAGGATAGTTCCCCTTCACCCTCCCAACCTCGACAAGTATACCCTCATATAAAAGAATAGTTCCCCTTCACCCTCCCAACCTCGACAAGTATACCCTCACATAAAAGAATAGTTCCCCTTCACCCTCCCAACCTCGACAAGTATACCCTCATATAAAAGAATAGTTCCCCTTCACCGCACCCAACCCCCCTGCCCCCTACAAGTATTCAGCCATTATGACAAAAGCTGTTGCCTTTTACCAACCAAATTACAGATTTTGCGTTCAATTTAAAATGTTGCTAATCATTATCTGGTCTATAAAGAGGTTTCATTGATGATGTAATTAAAAGACAATAACATCCATTTGTGATTTTAATGAGAAATAGAGCTTAATCATAAATATTCTCCAACAAGAAGTCAGTCATGCAGCCCTAGTGAAGCGAGAGGAGGAGAAGAAAGTGAGCTGGCCTAACAGACAGTTCAGCCCTTTTGTTTTTTAGCCCGGGTCTCCGAGTTAGCCGGCTGTCCATTGTCCAGCGGGGCCCTGTTGACCCGCCGCTTCCCTCCATTCCACTGCTCTTCCTCTGTGGACAACAACAGCCCGCGTCAGCCAGTCTGACAGTCCCGGCCCGACCAGAACTGCAGCATCACAGCCCACTGCCCACACTCAGAGGAAAGTATTTTTAGAATGCGATTGATACATTTAGGAGGGGGGTATTATTAGGAGTGCCTTTGTGATTGCTTCTGCGGTGAAATTAGGGACTTTTTTTTTTCCCTGGTACGGAAATTGTTCCTCATTAAATTCTATATTAATGGCCTTCTCCATTTAGCACAGGCCAAACGCTTCCACAGCCGGGAAATTACTGTATGTAGTTCACCGTCACTTCAATACCCTACAACCGAACCAAAAGCCCAAAGATATTGCTCCGTGATAAATAAATTACTGTTGAATCATAAATATGTTAATATAATAAATAATTACGATGGCAGATCTAAATGCATTAACAAGATGAATTCCCACGAGGTTTGTGATTTCACAAAAATACTTCTCAGCTCAACTATACTGGAGTTTCAGACCAATCCCGTGGTGGTATAGGCCTAAATAGGTGGGTTGTACATAGTCTACAACAACAAGAACTTTTATAGATAGTAAATAACACGTCAACCACAGAAAACACAGATATGGTGTTGATCTTACAAAGACAAGTAACATTTTTGTTGTTTAGCTTCGCCTTGAGACTAGCTGTGATTGGGTAAAGCTGGGTAAAACAAATAATCCATCTTTCCAGATTGATATTAATTTCCAGTGAGAAAACAGAACACACAATCCTTACTTTATGCATGTAGTAACTTTTCCCCTTTGCTCATAATTTGGACAGATAAAGTATGAGCTCAAAAGATATCACGGTCTACGCGGTAGGCAGACTGATCAAATGCTATACCTGACATTTGAATCTCTACCTTGACGGCTTACACCTTGTTAATAACCCCTCAGGAGCTGCCAACTATGTCACCCCAGTGCCCAGTCACGCCGCGCAGCGTATGTTTTAGCATGAGACATGCACATTAAACATAATGACAGCTCCCGGCTTCACCAGTGAGTCAAACTAAAGGGTGTGAGCTCTGCAGTCTTCGTATTCCTCGGTGGAGAAGGCGTTTTTAGCCCGCTGCTTCCATCAAGGTGCAAACATGGCTGACTGAGAGGAAGCACTCTGCCGAGCGCTTTCAACTTCAGCTGTCGAGGACTTCAAAAGCAGTCAGCAGCGAGTGTCTGGGATGAAACGGAGCAGAAAGGAGCAAGCTTCTCCGCTGGGTTCACACTGCTTTGGTTTACTGTTCAGACAGGCCAGAGCTGTACTAACAACAAATTTACACGCTGTGCTGTTGATTTACTTTCACGCTCTGATTATATACGCCATTGATGTTCGCTAGTGTACACAGTGATGTCGGTTATCAAACCTTTATAAAAAATATTAAAAACTAAAATGTCTTAGTTTATAGCTTAATGAGTCAAATTTTAGATGCATTTTTTGTTTTGACCAAAAAATCTTCAAACATTTAGGTGAATATAGCATAGTATAAAGCAGAAACTACAGTAATTTTCTTTTATTGTGTTGAATTATCATCTTGGTATCCTACAGACCTAGTTGCATGTGTTTATTTGAAGCATAAGTAGCTCTCTGCCATTTTTGCATCCACTGCTTTCAGTCACTTTATGAAGGTTTGCAATTAATTCCATACAGACAGATTTCCTTTTTTCATTTTCGGAATCAGACATCAACATAATTACATATGTATAAACTGAGGGATATGAATATATTACTTCATGAAGCCAGTGTACTAAAAATAATACTCACAAGCTTACACAGACTAATATTGTGGGCATGATGGTAAATATCTAATCTTTAGGATAAGCCTCATCTCCGCCTTCGTCCGTTACGTCAACAAACAAGCGTTCCATTGCATCACGTTATTACTGATGCAGCAGTGACAACATGTCAACACGCCGACTTATCAGGCTGTTGAAAAGTTATCTTTACAAGTTCCCATAGTACATGGTACAGCTGCTATTAGTATCTCAGTGATAAGTTGGCTCCTGGATCAAGTACAGTTGTGCTCAAAAGTTTACATTCCCTGGCAGAATGAAGGGTATGTAAACTTATGCATTTCATAGAATATGAATGATAACACAAAAACCTTTACTTCTCTCATGGTTAGTGGTTGCGTGAAGCCATTTATTGTCAAAAAAACCTGTTTGTTTACACTTTTCAACTAGAAACTAGCCAAATGATCCTGATCAAAAGTTTACATATTGTGCATCTTGAAATAAACACACTTTTTTCAGAGAGTCCAATTTTTTTGAGTCCTGCATTTCAGCTGAAGTGAGTTTTTCTTTGCTCCTGAACAATTATCCTGGCAGTTGTTGAAGGTCATGTAAACGTTAGATCAGGGACATTTCAGTAGTTTCCGTTTCATCATGATTTCAAAAGAGTAAATTCCGTTCTTTGGCAATAAATGGCTTTCTACATCCACTAACCATGAGTGTTCTCATTGATATTTTACAAAAAATTGCCAAAATATTGAAAGGGTTTGTAAACTTAAAGGGGTATGTACATTTTTTAGCACAACTGTAAGTTCACAGGCAATAAAAAGACAAGAATACATAATTCATTCAATTGTTGATATTCTGATTGAGAAAAAGAAGAGTGAAAACACATAAAGTCAAACGTTTTGAAAGAGAAGCTTGCACTATGCTTCCAACTGTCCAAATCACATGGCTTTAGAGAAGAGATGAATATACTGAAGTGACGGAGGTTGCCATTGGATCCAACAGACGGAGGCAGCACAATGATTCAACTTCCTCTTCACTTCTCACTTCCTTTCAGGCCTGCTCTCCTCTAAAGCGAACAGCGAAATGTGGCTCAAATTAGAGTTTCCGCTCGCTGGGGTGGCTCTGAAACAGGAAAACACAGGGAGGACCGACCCTCGCTGCTCTCCGTTTACACAAGTAAAAAGGGCTTTACGAGCCCAACTCCACTTGTACAGGGATCTCCTGACCCAATTAAAACTGGGAATCTCACTATAGAGCGTTCCAGAGCGGACACAGGCGCACAAGCGATCCCAGTGGGAGCAGACAGAGACAGGAGATAGCACTCAACAGTTACAAGGTGAGATTACAGCAGGGGTGTGCGCTGGGCCCTTTGACAAAGTGTGTCAGAGCCTGTAAAGTGTCCACAGCCTACAGAGCGCTGGACACTGACATTCCTCTGATAAGCGGCTGAGGTGAAGGAGATGGGAGCCCGGGTCCCATCAATCAGTACAGGCCTTTCCTCCTCACGACACAATGCCTACAGTGTTCTCAGGAGCGCCCCGCGGCCCGTCCACTGTAGCTCATGACACGCAGGGGGGCCGGCTCGCCCTCAGGGTTAGCATAAAGGAAAACACACTGGGGCTATGTCTTCACATATTCCCCATCTGGGTGGAGCGGGGGTCTTAAAGCATGATAATGTAATCCATCGAGTCGCAGCCCACTCACTAGAACCAGTACTGGGGAAATGGAGTTGGATTACTGTGTGTGCTGGCTGTGTGTGTTGAAGAGACAGAGACAGAAGGATTGCAGAGGCAATTACAGGCTTCAGCTCAGCAGAAGGCTTTCAAAGCATATCCACCCAGTCCCTGCAGCCACTCGCACCAACTCAAAAATCTATAACAAGCCTCCTTCACTCACGGCCATTAAAACTTTCTAGCACTAAATTAACTTTATCTGATCTAAAAATGCCACAATCTCTTGGCCCAGAAGAGCTAAGACTTTATATGAACCACAGTTGGAAAGAAAATCAAAGACGAGAAAAAAAAAAAGTGACACCCACTCCTCCATAGCAAAGCAGCCAAAATAGACTGGCTCCAACTATGGACAAAGAGGCTCGAAACCCACTTGTAAAACACAAACAGTCACTACAACTTCACACTGAGCAGCTACAGTGAACCAGGAATGTGTAAAACTCACGAAAGAAGTGTTTGAATAGGTTAGCCATGTCCATTTTGGGCTCGCCGCCTCTCCCTCTGTCCCGGCCCCAGCGCTCTTCCCACTGCAGCTGTGGAGTTATTCCATGTGAACACCCAAAGAGCTGGGCGGATAGCGGATAACAGGGCGGCCCACTCCACGCCATGTGACCCCTCTGGACCAATGGCTGCGCGGGATAAAGAGGCCCCTACCGGAGCTCTTGAAGGAACAGCACAGAGGAGGAGGGAGGGAGGGGGTTAAACTCAGGGAAAGAAAGAAAGACAGATGAAAGAAAGAAGAAAAAAAAAAAAGATATGGGGGAAAGTGAAGCTCGGGCTGTTTGGTCTACGTTTCCGAGCAGGACCGGGTGTGAGAAAAGCGAGCAAACAGTTGAGTTTAGAAAGAAGATTTGGGAGGATTTGTTGAGTGAGTCAGTTGGAACTCAATATCACATGACTGCGGTTGTTTGTAGAGCGCTCGCGACTTCGCAACAAGAACCGGAATACAAGAGTCCTCCCGCAGATAGGCCCTGGACACACAGCACACCAAGCAACATAAACAAAACCCTCCCGACTGAAAAGAAACGTGTTCTCGCTGTTGTGCCACTCCGGTACAAGACCCAGGCGCAATTTGAAAGGTTGATATCAGCAAACCGCAAAAGGATGCACTTATTTTAGAAGCATATCTGGGCTAATGAGGTCAGCATGCCAAGTCAGCCCTACAAATCGAATCAAAATCTAATTAAATCTAAAGCCATTCACCCCAAATCATCCTGCCTGATCTCACTGGGCAAACGAAATGAAGAAATACTAGCGTGTATGAGATGATTTTGTGGCCTGTATCAGATTTTGGGTTGACATTTGAGCCTGAACATATGGCCGTGTAGCTGTTCACCTGCAGTTATTCGATCGATGTGTAGCGACAGGTGGAAAGGTGTCGTAACACTGGCGCTGACACCACGCGCAGATAAGGCATGGAGGCAAAACAAACCCAGAGAGGCGCTTACGGCCGCAACAATGCCAGAACCTTTGTCACAGAGATGAGATCATCCCCTGATAAGGTTAGTCTGTGTAAACACTTACGAAGCGCTGTCCGCAGATAGCGCTCATCCCAGACCTACACTTTTATTCGGAAATCCTTCTGAAACCACTGCAGCCACGTTTTTACTTCTATTTCTGCATTTAAAGTGACCGTCTTTCAGTCTGTGTTTGCAAAATGAGGAGAGACACAGAGAAATATTAAAAGTTAACTCCCTCTCCCTCCTTTTATTGGACTGGAAGGCTCCTACTCTGTCCCAGTGCATAGGAAAGCTAGTCTCATTGATCAACACGAATCCTGAGATCAGCAAAAATATAACTAGTTTTAGTGATTTTTCGCATCAAGACTCAGGCAGACGATCAATCATACTATAATATTACATTTGTAATAATGTATCACTTTAAAAAGACATCAAGTAGGAGCCAAACACACATTGTTTAGTTGACAGGAAGAAGCAACCGAGATATGGTTTCTGCTTGGGCCTGATATAGTTGCACAAACCAATGACAAACCATCATTCATGCAAATAGCCGCAGTTATGAGCAGTTTATGAAAGAAAAGCCACACTGGCCTTCAACACTTTCATACAGCAACACATGTGAAGTGAAACTCACAAGGGCTGCAACCTGCTGATAATAATAATAATTGAATCATGATAGTAAGCCAATTTGGTGAGATGTTATACCAAAATTCTATTCATCAGCCTGACATCTTTCTCCATCACTTTCGTTCTGGTTCGCTTGCTCAAAATAAACCAATAAAAACAGTTTTTCAGTCCTCACCAAGATAAATATTAATATTATTCTACACATGCTGCCATATGTTATATAGTATACATTTAGAGTGAGTACTTAAAAGTTAAACTACACTATCTTAAAAGAAAAACTATTTTGGCTGAGCTGTGCATTCAACGCCGTGAACTCGAGCCAAATGAATGTGTGGTGGGATCTGGCTGCGTGTCAGCGATGCCAGTGGTCAGAGTGTGTCACCCAAATGATGGTGAATATCTGTCATCAGGAAGAATTAAGCTAAGACAAATGGCAACTCTGGCTTACATACACAGAGCCACGTTTGGCTCGCACCGCTCCTGGCACACGGCGCAGCTCAGAAATATCACTGCTATGCCAACAGCACACAGCACAATGTATTAAAAGTAGTTAACTACAAAGGTCATGGGGAAATCCTCAGCTTGGATGGTTCACATAGCGGCTGTATGAGCTAAAATTAAAGTCACTTACCTGATCCCTTCAGTAAATAGAAGACAAGAGGTGTACAAGCCGTCAATCACCTACTGAAATACTCAACAGTCACTGCAAAAATATTGAAGTTTCAACCAATCAAACTGCAGCCACAGAACAACTTCCTGTGACACCGCCAAACCAGACACCACATTACGGTCGCCGACTCAAAAGAAATCTGTTTCCACTTCTCCAACTTGAAAATGTCCTTTTCTCATAAAATCAACAGAAGTTTGGCAAATAAACATAATCCAACTTTTTGGCTTCTGATAAAATCAAAAAATCTTCCCAATCTGCAGCTCGTTCTTACCAAGTGTATCTTTGAGATTCTTGACAATAGAGGCTTTCCGCGCGCTGGTCTTCCTCTCCACATAGTTGGAAGGCACAAAGCCGGTTTTGTTGGTTGCATTGCGGACCATCCACCAGGACTTGGAGTCGTCCAGGAGCCACAGGCGCTCGTTCTTCTTGATGTCCAGCTCCTGGTCCTGCTGGGCCGTATAGTCAAACTTGGCGATCACTACCACCTCTTCTGTCATCGTGAACTAGGGGCACTAAAAGAGAGGAAGAGCAGGGGGAGACATGTATGATAGACTGTGAAAGTAAAGTTATGATCCTCCATCTAAAATGATATATTAATCCTAAATTTAGCCATGATCATTTCTGTGCTGCATTACTGCATAAGCAACTCAGGTTGCAGTATTCTTAAGGGGAGGTACTACGGGCAAAAGTCAGTTTTCAGATTTTGGGCCAGTATAATCTCTTAACATGTAACCTTTCACCGACAAACACATAAATGACCAAATATTCACAATAAGGTGTTTAATTATTGCACCGATTCAACTTTTCTCCATACTACACCGCTCAAAAAATATAGGGAAGACTAAAATCTGCTCAAAAAAATAAAGGGAACACTTAAATCTTTATTTCCCTTTATTTTTTGAGCAGATTTTAGTGTTCCCTATATTTTTTTGAGCAGTGTATATGGAAAATTGTATCTTCAAAAGGCCACTTCCTCAAAACACATTTTTGCTCATCTTGCAACATCTCAACTTTAGCAGCCCCTACAGCCATCTTCCAATCTTCATCCAATCTTGTAATTAACAATGTTTATCGGGTTTTATCAAAGGTTTTTATCGATTCAATATTTAATTTCTAGGAGTGTTGAACCCCAAAAAACAAGTCAAAATTTTTTTTTTCTTTTTTCTACAGATTTCTCCTCAAGTAACTACTTTCTTTATAAAAAACAAAAAATGTTTTTCAAAATCTGAACAAATCTTTGTAACCAATATATTAACAAAATAAAACCTTAAAGATTTTGTCACTGAAAATAGTCAATTTTGGACATTTGTACACATGAAATGCCTTATATTTGTATAAAATTACTTTTTCTCATATTAACTGTATTTTCCGGAGTACAAGTCGCACTTTTTCCTCATAGTTTGACTGGTCCTGCAACTTATACTCAGGTGCGACTTATATATTAAAATATATAATTTCACAAGTTCTTTATTTTCACACCGACAGCCGCGAGAGGGCACTCGAGGCTTGTGTACCGGTACCTGCTACTACGTTGTCGTAGGTTAGCGTACCGTACACCTAAAAAAATGTGACATGTTTTTTTTCTTCTTCATTATGCATTTTTTGGCTGGTGTAACGTATCCTACGGTGCGAATAGTCCAGAAAACATCAAAAGTTTAATGTTGATTCATGTTGATCACTCAATTAAAATGAATTTCTCATTCATCTGCAGTGTCTCGCCTTAAAAGCAGCTCCAAGTAAATCCTCCACCAAGTACCTTTTAGTTTGTGATAAACAGAAGTAAACAAAGGGCATTTGTAAAACAGGTCTGGATGAGGCGCACAGACACGTTTGGCCTTGCTTGGCTGTGAGAGAGCCTTTCCCATCTGCCAGCCCAGACTTCACACACACTATTTGTCACTGCTTTTACAAACTGTGATACATTCAAAAGCACTTTCGAGAGCACATTTTGAAACCGTGCGTGGGAAGAGATAACTGTACCTGTTCTGCATCAAAGCTGAGAACTCCACGGGCTTTTAAACTCCTCCACTGACCTAGAGAGGAGCGAGATGGGACTTGGTTATTAACACATCAGTCAAAAGGCAAACCCTGTTCACCCAAAACTGTTTCTAGTCGGGTCATCTTACAGGACACACAAATTAGCCTGACAGTTTAACAACAACGAGAAAGAGACCATGCTTTTTTTGTTTTTAGCGAGTTGGAAGATCTGCCAAACAATCAGTATCAAGGTTTTGCGGAATCAGCAGAAGGGACGGTTGATTTCCTCAGCAGCTGTCCAGCGATTGTCTATTGTGTCGCAGAAACAAACCAGTCGCGCAACACACATCTTGAAGTCAGGGCAACGTAAACACGGGAGAAAGCAGCATTTGATATCGCTTTCAGAGAGTAGTGAAGGTCTAACACTGAACAAGGTAAAGTCATACTGAAAAGCCACAACACAAGACGATGCGAGAGCTGAAAATTTAGTTCATTTTGAACTTCAGTGACAGGTAGTTGGCAACAACCAGAAATGCCTCCTTCGCCATCTGTTAATGTTGAAATAAACAGCAAAGTAAGCATAAAGGGGATTTTAAGGCTTGTCGCCCTAATAAAAAGTTAAATAAATGCTGTTGCGTCAATCCAATATAAATTGTATTTGCCATTAAAGTGTTTATATATGAGCTGTACAGAGTTGAGTTCCTGTTTGTAATGTCTAAATCAAGGTTTCCAAAATGGGCCCGCAGGCCAATGGTGCGTACATTTGAAAGAAGTATCTACTTTGATTAATTTGAGGCTGAATAGACTGTAAATAGTTACTAAGAACACCGAACAACATGTCCCTTCGTCCACAATTTTGGCCCCCCATAGCCTATTTTGGTCCTCCACATAAAAAACTTTGGGCATCCCTGGTCTAAATCAAATGTCAAAAGTTTACAAGACAGTAAGGAGTGAGAGACTGGGCTACTCAGGCTTCTAAACTGGTCCGGGACGTCCCGACAAGGCAGTAGAGGGACATATCATAAAAGAAAGACTTTCAGGTATTGACATTGTGTGGCTGTGATGAACGCTTTGGATAATGAGCTTTCAAAACGTTCCACAGTAGAAGAACAAGCGACTAAATTGAACAGATTACTCAAAACTCAAACATGTGTCTTTTGCTACTCTCCGAAGACCTGAACTTTACTGGGAGTGGGACGTCTCCAGCTGGTCTCCATGGACATGTTGACTAAAGGCAGCCAAATATGTGATTTAATAGGTTAGGTCTTCATCAAAATCCATTATTTGATTACACAAGTGCAAAAATAGCATTTTCTGTGTCTAGTTAATCATTAGGAGCATGTGTTGTATTGCTGGCAACAGAATAATCCAAATTGTTACGCAGTGCATCTTCTACCTTTAAACATTTGTGTCGTTTTACATTTTGACATAACTTTTTTTTCTGCTCGTATCTATTCTACTCAAATTCTGCTAATCACATGGGTCACACCATTTATAGCACAAGATCTGCTATGAAAACTTTCGGGACAAATAGCGCATTCATGGCTGCGGTCTTATGACCCGTGTAGCCGTGAGCGCTGAGGTTAACGCAGCACTGAGGCTCCACTGCAGCGCCGCCTCAGCCCGCTCTGATGTCATGGGAGTGGATCACGCACTTTCACCTTTCCTCCTCCGACCGACTTAAAGGACCAGACACTGACCTCATTGATCGAGAGCGCTCGGGTTTTTATTGAAGCAGTGGTAGCGTGTAAGTTTCACTGGCAGCTGCCCTGAAGATGGGGCCCGAACATGAGCTTAGGCAAACACACACAGAGGAGGAGGATGGTGGTGCTTAGATAAGCCCTGTAGGTGCCATCTTAGTGCTTTAGTTTGGAAATAGCTGAATCAAGATAAGACTTTATTGATCTCACAATGGCAAAATAAGATCATCTTTTTTATGCACAAGTAATCAGTGGAACCTTTTGATTCTGACTAAACAGTGCGTTCATTTTTATCATTCACGGATCGCGAAAAATGCTTTATTGTGAGAGCCTTTGCCTTGGAACATGAAGATTCATAGCTGATCCAAGTTTAAGTCCAAGTTTTGGTCCAGCGCTCTATGGGAGCAAGTACAAATATGACTAGTACTGTAGCAGTGAAAAAGCAGTGTTTTGATGTGCACATAGATACAGTTGGCAACGAGTCATACTAGGGGGCGTGGCCTAGTGAGGGAGATGGAAGCTTGTATTTACCACACAAATAAAGTCAGAGAGGAAGAGTCAAACTGGGGTCCTTATGAATGTTTTGACAGTCTTACATTTAAAAAACTGAGAAGATTGTCCAGTAGAAGTGAAAAACAGGCTCTCAAAGCTAGCCGCTAGAATGTAGCATGACGCTAACGTTAGCATCGTGGTGAATTGGGTCGTTGGAACCCTTTGCTCCTCTTCACGTCTCTATCTTTATTTGGTTGAACATACATCCGTTATTCTGCATTTGCTCAAGTAGTTGTGGAGCAGTTGGAAAGTTTAGCCATTTTTGTGCTTTGTTTTCCCCCTCACAGTAGCTTCCAACAGGACCGTTTGTGGGCGTTCCCAAAGACGCTATCTATATTTATCGTTTTTTCTTTTGTTTTTAAAAGTTACAGCGATAAAGACCAAACTTTTTGTATGTTCCACAAAAATGCTATGCAAATTAAAAGTCCCCAAACCTAATATACCTGATCAGGCTTTAACTAAAAGGGGATTTCGACAAAATACCTTTTAATCCAAATCTGACACAAAAAAAAAGGCATTTGTACCTGCAGTGTCATCCTCTTGGTGTAAACTTTTTGTTGAATATTGACAATTATTGACTATAGACAACATAAACAGATCATAGCACAAAGCATTGTATTGGTCTTATGTTTTCACACAATACTGCTTTTATAAACATACTGTAGGATTTATCTTACAGTAAAGAAATGTCAAGTATGAAGCCTTTAATGAATCTCATGCAGATTAGATCATATTTTAACATAATGGATCAAATCAATGTACATCCTACATATTTCTGAACACGTAGTCCGTAGTAATCTTACTTGCTTTTGCCTGTGTAATCTTTAAAAATATATTTATTGGGACAGGAAATTGCAAAGTCTTAAGTTAAAGGGGGAACCCATCCATCCATCCATTTTCTTCCGCTTTATCCGGGGTCGGGTCGCGGAGGCAACAGTCCGAGCAGAGATGCCCAGGCTTCCCGATCCGCGCACACCCCATCCAGCTTTTCCTGGGGGATCCCAAGGCGTTCCCAGGCCAGCTGAAAGACCTTGTCTTTCCAGCGTGTCCTGGGTCTTCCCCGGGGCCTCCTCCCAAAGGGGGGAGCCTAAAGGGGGAACTAACGTAGTAATTTCGTGCAACAAGATACAGTGAAGAAAATAAGTATTTGAACACCCTGCTATTTTGCAAGTTCTCCCACTTAGAAATCATGGAGGGGTCTGAAATTTTCATGGTAGGTGCATGTCCACTGTGTGAGAGATAACCTAAAAAGAAAAACCCAGAAATCACAATCTATGATTTTTTTTTACAATTTATTCGTGTGATACAGCTGAAAATAAGTGTTTGAACATTAACGTTAATATTTGGTAGAGTAGCCTTTGTTTGCAAATACAGAGGTCAAACGTTTCCTGTAGTTCTTCACCAGGTTTGCACAGACTGCAGGAGGGATTTTGGCCCACTCCTCCACACAGATCTTCTCTAGATCAGTCAGTTTTCTGGGCTGTCGCTGAGAAACACGGAG
>OMNZ01076461.1:0-10034 GCA_900303255.1 Lesueurigobius sanzi
CTTATTCTGCCCCGCCCACTTTTGTTGTAAAAGCATTTCCTGTTTTTATTAGCACTTCCTGTGAGCTGAGATTTCCAATGTTGTCAATGGAAGAGAGTGAAGAAAATAAAAAGGGAATCAACAAAAGACTTGTTAAAAAGCTTAAAGTGAATAAGTTTGTGTGGCTCAGGTTTAGTTTCAGAGGATGGACGACATGAAAAAAGTCACCTAAAATATTTTTTTTTCGATATTATCTCTGCCTTTTTGTTGTGACTCTAATTGGCTAATTGTCTGTGAGGAACTCTAAAGGACCAAAGCTGATGGATATATTTACACAGAGGTTCGTTGTAAATGTTACATGTTTCACCAAAAACAAAAATCAAAGCCAATATCAGCTCAAGTCAGACCTGCAGTTGACCAGAAATACAAAATGGCGGCTCCCCCTGGCAACTTCCTGAATAAGGTGAATACATTTTGAAAACAAACTTCCCCAGGGAAAAGCAACCCACTGGAAATCGTTCTGTGACCCACTCGAGGGCCGCGACCCGCGAGTTGAGAAACCCTGGTTTAGTATGTGGTCTTCATTGTAGTCTCAAGTGGCTGCTTGTTTCCGGAGGTGCCGGCCGACAGCCTCTCCCCATCAGGAGCACTCCAAGCCTGAATCACTGGAGCTTTCCTGCTAATCCCGCGCCTGCCTCTCATAAGCCTTTATAATTGAGCACTGGGAGATCTCATCAGACCGGCTCCATGATGACTGTAGATTACCACCGCAACCATCACCACAGCGCTCCTCCAGCTCGGGAACAAAGGGAACAGGCCGCGATGTGTGTTTGGACTCGGATGAAACAATTGCTATCTGCTATATGATGAAACGGGTTCGTATTTCACAGGGACGTGTGCAAAGAGAGTGACTTCTGCTGTGCTTATCTTGGGCAGGTCACCCAGACTAAGTAATGTGTGATCCACAGGGCTTTTTTTTCTCTGAATGTGAGCTCAACAGTCTCACCTCCCCATAGACCCCATAACAATGTAATATTAAGGGGAAAATGTAAATTGAGTGAAATCAAATTGAAACAGCTTCTGAGTATTACTGACATAAATATGATAAATGATCATTTAACCGTCCTGGGTCCATCAGGGGCTGTGCTGACCCTAGGGGCCAAGGAAAATCATGGACGACCACTTCTACATCAATTTTTTTCAAATATTTGGAGGGCCATTACTGTAAAAACTTCATGGTCTGTCAAGAGGAGGTATTTTAGAGGCCAAAACAAAATAATAACCAGGTGAAATAATTACAAGAAATGCCCTTAGACCCTAAGGACCCCTAGCTACAAATAAGCCTTTTTTTTTTTCATCGACAACATCTATAGAATGGATAGAGCGTGTTTAAATTTGGTTTTATTTTATTGAGGTAAATTACAAATACTTTTTTCAACAGGGATTTTAGATACAGTTGTGCTCATAAGTTTACAAACTTCTCTTACAAATCTTTTGGCCATTTTCATAGAATATGAATGATAACACAAACATATTTGTTTCCACTCATGGTTAACGGTTGTGAGAAGCCATTTATTGCCAAAGACCTGAGTTTACTCTTTTGAAATCATAATGAAACAGAAACTACTCAAATGTTCCTGATCTAAAGTTTACATGGCCTTCAACAACTGCCAGGAAAACTGTTCAGGAGCAAAGAAAAACTCACTTCAGCTGAAATACAGGACTCTCTGACAAAAATTGATGTTTGTTTCGAGATGCACAATATGTAAACTTTTGATCAGCGATATTTGGCTAGCTTCTCTAGTTGAAAAGTGTAAACAAACAGGTTTTTTGACAATAAATGGCTTCACGCAACCACTAACGATGAGTGAAATAAAGGTTTTTGTGTCATCATTCATGTTCTGAGTTTACATGTAAACTTTTGAGCACATCTGTACATTTGTGACATGGTTTGTGACATGGTTAATATCCAGGTATTAAACAGTGCATCTTTAAGTTCTTTGGATATATGTTTTAAGCTGGAGCCCTCGAACAACTTAGTGCCCTTGAAGCCGCCCCCGGTTCTAAAAAGGTTGGTGACCCCTGATGCAGGGAATACAAAACAGCACCTTCTGCAGTAGAAGAAACAAAGTCCCCAGTGTGTACAGTATAGTGGTTGCTGTGTTAGCTCCTTATGTCAATAAATGGACACATGGCTAAATTGCTTCTAATTGGTTTGTTTATTTTAATAAAACTTGAAATGTCATTGCAACGGTGTCCAAAAGTAGTTTTCAGAGAGCTTCACAAATCTGCTCTGAGTAGAGCAGGTTCAATTATTTTCATCAAAATATGAGCTTATGCAAATCCACAGCACTTTGAAGCAAACAGCCCCAAGGCCAAACCTCCTCCAGACTCCGACCTGTCAATTTGACATATACTGTATACATCGATGATTAGCCTCATTTCAATCTATAACCAAGAGCTATTTTTCATTTGGATTCAACTAAATACATAAGAGAAAATGTACACCCTTTACTCCGGTCACCACAAAACATGCACAATAGGTTAAATCCTCCTGCCAGGTGATTCTGACCATTAGCCTGGTTCCACATCTGGAGATGGGTCCCTGGGCACTGTACACACAGCTGCCCACTGCTCCTGACGGTGGCCCCAGCGACATCGAAGGATGGATCAAACGCAGAGAGTGAATTTCCCCACAGGGACCAATACAGTATACCTCAACCTTACGGTACCCAGCCCTAGTCCTGGCTCTGGGACCAGCAGGAGGCCGTGCCTTGAGCTTCTCAGAGCTGAGATGGTTCATAAGCTTTGTACTTTCAGGTTTACTTTGGTGTTAGATGTTGAAGAGTAGCAGAGCTGTTTTGAAGTCCATTCTCTGATGTTTTAAACTTTCAAACTAAAGTTTAGTGCATGTAAACATCAAACTGCAGACATGAAGTTTTAAAACTGTTTTATTTGCGATCGAAAAAGTTCAACAATCAGTGAAAAATGTCCTGTGAGCTTCTGTGGTGCTTTAGGTTAAAGAGTTGTGTAAAGGATTTGTCACAGAAAGAACAGCTGTAAGGTTTTTGTCCTGTGTGTTCTTCTGTGGTGCTTTAGGTTAAAGAGTTGTGTGAAGGATTGGTCACAGAAAGAACAGCTGTAAGGTCTCTCTCCTGTGTGGTCTTCTGTGGCGCTTTAGGTTAAAGAGTTGTGTACATGATTGGTCACAGATAGAACAGCTGTAAGGTCTCTCTCCTGTGTGTTCTTCTGTGGTGCTTTAGGTTAAGAGTTGTGTAAAGGATTGGTCACAGATAGAACAGCTGTAAGGTCTCTCTCCTGTGTGTGTTCTTATGTGGCGCTTTAGGTTAGAGTTGTGTGAAGGATTGGTCACAGATAGAACAGCTGTAAGGTCTCTCTCCTGTGTGAATAGGCTTGTGTCTAAGTAGACTCTGTCTCCACCTAAACCTCTTCTTACACACAGAGCACTGGTGCTTCCGCTGAGCTTCTGCAGCAGTTCCTGACATGTCTCCATCGTTGACACTCGTCTCTGGTGCAGACTTGTTTTTAGGGGAGGACAGTTTGGTGTTTCTGTCTCTGGTCTGGACTTGGTCGTCGGCCTCTGTCTCCATGTGTGAAGATGAACTGCTGAATGAAGGCTCCCAGTCGCCTTCATTGTCGGTGTCAGAAGAGCGCTCTGTGGAAGCTTCAGTCTGAGATGATGTCAGCGTTGGACTCTGGGACAGAGCTGAAAACAAATGTTTAATGAATAATTACAGGCCATATGTCAGGTCGGACCATTATTTTCACAAAGGTATAGATGATGCTTCTATAATTGTGATTTCAGTTAAAGACGTCTTCATAGCGCCAGTTAAGACGATACGAGGAATTTTTGTGAAGAAAATCTACTTCCGCATTGAGAAATCCACCGCAGCAGCAGCGCAAGAAGATGACGTCAAAGTTGGGACACACATCAATCCACAGCTAGGAAATATAGTGAGAAACGAATGGGATTATTACTTCCGGCACCGAGGCGCATGCTTGTACAGACGAGCTGCTGGGGGGACTATAATGCCGACAGTTAGCGAGTTGGCTAGATCTTGAGAAGGGTCTGGCTGCAGACGATAGAGGGGCACGTGACAAGCGGAGCTCCACTGCTTGACAGGAAATTACATCACCTTCACAGGACAATGCTAGCTTAAACTAATCCAAACTAACCATGAACCTAGCCCTAATGCTAACCTTAAGGATAGTGGAGTTTACTAAAGTCATGTTATTGAGAGAAATTTAACTAAATGTCACGAAAATAAAAGTGGAGGTGACGTCATTTCCTCCGTTGTCTGCACCCAGACCCTCTTGAAGATCTTCAATAAAACTCTTGATAAGACATGGCCATAGTAATGGAGCATCACAGTCAAGCTCCACCAATCAGAAACCTCCATGGGATCGCCGAGCATAATGGGTAATGTTGTTCAACATCGAAATATCTCTGTTAAACCACACTTTTTCGAAGATTGAGTTCATGCATACTTTTGTCACGTACATGTGACTGTAAGATCGCTTTATCCCCACAGCTAGAACCCAAGAAAATATATTTTCAAAGTTACAGACTTTTTTCGATATCCCTATGACAAAAATAAATGGGATTCTGAGATTTTTTTCTGAGATTTTGAGATTATGAGAGAAACATAATTTCGAACCATTCGATTGGTTTGACAAATAAATAATCTTGAATCTTGAATCTTGAATTCTTACTTCCGACAGCAGAGCGGGGCTTGTAGTGATGAGCTGGTGGGCGGGACTGTGATGCTCCATACATTGGGACAAATGGTCCCAATGGTTCCATCAACCATTTTGTGATTATCCTTTTGGAGCTATAGTGCAATGTAAACGAATAGGAAATGGCTCTTATTTTTTACGCTTTATAACATAATTCTGTTCATCTAAATACTGACAGTCTAGCAAGAAAATTAGGTTTTTGCACTATTTGATCTCATTGTTTGATTTGTTGATCTTTCATGTTATAATTTATTTGAAGTAGCTAGTGCTAAATATGCTTAAAAAAAAAAAAATATGGGAGACTGGTGTTGGTTGTCACATTTTTTACATTAACCCAAATTCCTCCAAAACTGTATCTCTGAACAAAGCAGCTTTTAAGCATTTTGTTGTATGTTATTCAGTGCGTAGGGACTGTGCGGAGCAGGCAGGTCTGTATTGTAAAGTCCTTGGATTACTTTATCAAAATTGATTTGGCCCTTGCTGTGAAAAAGGTTCCCCACGCCTGTTTTAAAGGAATGGAAGAAAGATTGCAATGTTTTGAAAAAATAAAAAATTGCCCTCAAAATTAGAAGTTTTAGCCTCACAATAATCCTAGAGGGACTGTCCTGAGCATAAAATCCCTGTGCCTTTCTAAAATACACCAGAGTTTGTGCGAACTAAGACTCTCAAAGCTGCTCTGTTCCCTTTGTCACTAACGCTGTCAGTTATTGTGTCTCGCGCCGCAATTGGGCTTATGCAAATGTGACCTCCCCGACTCTATCAGCCTGTATCCAAACAGCGTAAACTCTGCTAATCCTGTGCGCCTCATCCCACCTTCCCACCCCTCCATCCATCCATCCATCCATCCATCCATCACGGCCTCCTCTGGCTTCCATCGAGCTTTTTGTCATGCATCTCCAGCCTTTTAGCCACTGTCTTCCCCAAACGCCAATCATCCATCAGCTCCCTGCCCGGCCGCGTCGAGTAGATTATCAATCACACACACACACACACACACACATACACACGCACACAACCACACAACCACACACACACACATCCCAAAACCCCCCTCCCCCATTCTGATCCCCCATCGCTCCACCGCTCTGTTATTGATCAATCAATCTGTCCACGGCCCAAACCCCATTGACACAGGGAAGATGGAAACGGATGCACTCGGCGATGGTAGCCATATTCATATCTGCTCTTGGATGTTAGCTTCATACGTGTGAGTTCTATATCATTTTGTCAGCGCTTTGTAGCGTCAGCGATTTTAAATAGTAGCTCCATATTGATTTGTCCTTCGAAAATTCACGCTGAGTGTCAAAACATCAGATGGAAATGGACAGTTCTGCATCGTTTGTGTTTTACGGTGACACTTCATGTGGAAGCCTGTGATTATTGTTTAATTGAAAGATGACAAATAACCTTTTAGATAGGTACGAAAGGATAAGAATGCTCTTTCATTTGAGACTGTGTGCTTTAAAGGAGCTGTTGCAGAGTGATCGATTGTTTTAATAGATTATCTTTTTGCCAAAGCCAAGTTTCTAATCGCCCTTGTGCAACGATAGCTCCTTTATCTAAGTAATAATGATTGATGCTAATAATTAACCTGGGAAACCTCGCACCTCATTTTTGCCATTCACAAACATAGCTAAACCACAAGCACTTAGTTAATCAATCATTTTGTTTTTAAAAATGTAATCTTCGGAAGCAGATATCCTTATCTTCATCTGTGCTCTGTAGTTCAAGTGCCGGACATCTGGATCTTAGTCCAAAAGATCTCCCTCAGCGAATAAAGACTTAAACACGTTTGTGGGTCTCTTTAAGAGCAAACCAGAAGGAGTGGTTAGCCTCTAAGCCCCTCCTGTCTTGGTACTAAAGGTTGGAAAACATCTTAGCCTATTCATACTTAATATGGCTCGTAACCTCTGTATTGTCTCACCCTGGGCTAAGTTCTAAGGTTGTTGATACTTCCCTGTGACCCTGCTTTGTGTAGGTTCTCAGTCGTACAGGAGTTGACCATCGTAGGCAAAAATTCTTCAGTCTTCATCTGTACTCTGTAGTTGAAGTGTAGGACGTTTCAATCTTAGTCCAAAGATCGTCATCAGCTACTGAAGCGGGCTTCTTAAGAGAGAACCAGCAGGAGGAGTTAACCTCTAAGTCCCTCCTCTCTTGGTGCTAACGGGTACTTAATGAGGCTCGTTAGTGTCCTATTGTCCCACCCTGGGCTACTTCCTAAGTCGTTGACACATTCCCTATAGGGGTGTCTCAGAAAGTATCTCAGTATGGAAAAACGGTGGCCTGTTCCTTTAAATATTTTCGCTACCCTACCCACCTCTGGTTATTTGTGTGTGTTAGTCCGTAGCAGAACACCAGCTTGTTCGCCGCGTTGATAATTAGTATTACTTGCTCTGGTCTGCAAATGTTAATGCCGCCCACTCACAGCACTGCCGTTGCTTTAGGCTATATCCCCATGAAGACAAAGCACTTATAGTTTCAATGTTCTCTATACACACAGAGCCAGTTCAGTAAACGTGTGCATCCACATGTGTGTGAAAACTCTGTGAGGCATTTGCCGGGCCAGTGTGAGGTGCTGTGGCGCTACCAAGCAAGCTCTTCCAAAATAGAACAAGACTGTGGTTAACACATGCGCCGTTCCTTCCTGGAATGAAAACGATCGCAGTGAATATGAAACTGCTCCATGGATTTGCAATCGACAGAAGACACGAGGAGGTTCAGATCTGACTGGACACTAGTACTGCTGACAGAGACCTGCTACTGTCCGAACACACACAGAATGGAAGCTATTCCCTGTGTTTTGCTCCAAAGTAGACTATTCACCTTATTCTGGAAGTTGCAATGGGGGCGGCCATCTTGTGTTTCTGGTCAAATGAAGGTCTGACTTGAGCTGATATTGGCTTTGTTTTATTATTGGTGAAACATGTAATATTTACAACAAACTGCCGTGTAAATCCATCAGCTTTGGTCCTTTAGATTCCTCACAGATAATTAGCCAATTAGGGAGACAACAAAAACTAAGGGATAATCTCGCAAAAAAAAATAATTTTAGGTGACTTTTTTCATGTCGTCCTTCCACTGAAACCAAACCTGAGCCACAAACACGGATGTCCCATTTTATTTTCTTCACTTTCTTACATTGACAACAGTGGAAATTCCAGCTCACAGGAAGTGCTGAGACAAACAGGAAATGATTAGACAACAAGAATGGGCGGGGCTGAATAAGGTGAATGTAGTGGGCTCATTTTGTTGACGCTGATCACGTAACTGCCCAAGCCCCGCAGTGACGTGATCTGCGGAGGAGAAAGTAGGGAGCAGCGTGTCCGAAATGTCAACAAAATGAGTGCACGACATCTGCTGTAAAGTTCGCAAAACTCCACTAATAGTGAAATTCTGCGATCAACACCAACCCAATTCAAGAGACGGATATATGGATATACAGTACATTAGTCAGAAAGATTCATGGATTTTACATTGATGATGAAAACGGCTTGGATTGTTGCATTTTGCCTGAGAAAAGAAGCTGTCGATCTCAAGCTAAAGGTAAGCAGCTAATGTTTGCAACTTTTTTCACCCCAACACTTTCACCAATCACCTGTCTCCGCCTTCCAGACCGGCGTCCGATAAAAGACTCTTCCGTCTACTCCTCGGGGCGGCTGGAACTTTTCAGTGCAGCTTGCCACTTCGTTGCTGTGTGTGTGGTCTCTGGACTTGGATATTGAAAACTGAGACACTAGTTGTACACTTTTGTACTGTGATCCTTCTGTTTATTATTTATTCTTATTAGTACTCCCTTTTGGAGCTCTCCTTTTATATTTTTCCCACTCAACATGTTGGGTTCTGTGTTACTTCCCTTCACCCTAGAGAACAGGGCGTAATATAGATCACTCCAGACACGCAGGACTATTAGTGCTACCTTCCTTGTTACTTTCAAAAATACATCTAAGAACTGTTTTCGTGTTACTCCTACACGGCTGTTTGGATGAATTTTAATAATAATAATAATAAAAGATCTGTACTGACCTGAAAAATCTGCCAAAGTGAAGGAGAAAAGAAGGTAAAAGCAATTCTTTGTCTCCAAACAAATAAATGAATCATAATCTAATCAAATCACTCCCGAAATGCCCAACACCACTTTGCTTGTTGAACCACAGTTTCTTGTCATCCTCCGAAAAAACAAAATAATTCCCAGATTTGCAAATTACATTTTGGCACCACGTTGCGAAGAGAAGCTTGTTGCCAAGAGCTTGCTGCAGGGGACTATTTTGGTTTTGAAAATGTGGTAGTTAAACTGAAGAAAATATCAGAATTTTGGTGGGGAAAGCTTTTGGTAATGACCAAAAAAAGACATATTTACAAGGTGTTTTGGAAATGGTACATGGAGTGATATCATATACAGTATTTTGGAACTTTTTTGCCATTTTGTGGCTTGCTACAGAAAGAAAAGCATAATTCGTGACCGATGTTTTACATTATTTGATGTGGTCCATTGTTTGTTTGAAAACTTTGCACACACACACCACGAAAAGAGCTGGAAACTCATTTCAAACAAGCTGAACAAAAATCATACTAAAAAAGTTTGTGGGCACCAGGTTTGCAGCTGGTGAAGCACTTGTTGTTTAGACTCCAATATGAAGTCAATAAAACTGCAGGTAGATGCAACTTGTACTCTCTGTGTACATTTTCTTTGGTGTGAAATAACAGCATTTTCCATTTCAACTTAAAATGTATTCTCACAATATTACAAATATAAATTTAAAGACACATTATGACATGCCCAGGGTGAAACCTTGCCCAGCAGCTTGATAAGCTGCTGACAATCCCGATGTGCCGCAGGGGCAGTTGTCCCTTTTAATCCTTCCTTTATGTCTAAAAGGCCTCTCTAAACTGTGCGGAGAAATATAACAGACTGGCATTAACTTAAAGTCCATATTTTTTGTGTAGCACAGGCACAGCGCCCCCTTTGTACTGTATCTTCATTGGCAGTGGGTCTTTCAAACTGATTCTAAGGTAATCTTGTTTGAATTAGGAAAATAAAACTGCCAAAAAGGACAAGACCAATGTCTTACCCCATTGACAAATACATTTAAATGAAAATGGAAATGAGTAGAAACCTATTGAAACAAGTCAAAAACACCTTAGAACAAGTGGCTAGAATTAGGTCAAATGACTTAACTCACCAAAACAGCTCAAATATATATAAATAGATGAATTTGCGTCATTTAAACTTGTCTTGCCTTTTACTTTTTTGTTTAGATGACAAATTATTTAGTATGGTATCAAAAATAGTATTGTTC
>OMNZ01076471.1:2632-20209 GCA_900303255.1 Lesueurigobius sanzi
CCGCACAGCCCTCTCAGTTACAGTTGTGGCCAAATGGTATGTAAACCCTTTTCAGTTTACATACCCTTTCAATCTTTTGGCCATTTTCCATAGAATATGAATGATAACACAAAAATCTTTTCCCCACTCATGGTTAGTGGTTGTGCGAAGCCATTTATTGCCAAAGAGCTGAGTTTACTCTTTTGAAATCATAATGAAACAGAAACTACTCAGATGTCCCTGATCTAACATTTACATGACCTTCAACTACTGCCAGGAAAACTGTTCAGGAGCAAAGAAAAAATCTCTTCAGCTGAAATACAGGACTCTCTGACAGAATTGGATTCTCTGAAAAAAATTTTGTTGTTTGTTTCAAGATGCACAATATGTAAACTTTTGAGGGGGACATTTGGCTAGTTTCTAGTTGAAAAGTGTAAACAAACAATAAATGGCTTCACGCAACCACTAACCATGAGTGAAATGAAGGTTTTTGTGTTCTATGAAATGCATAAGTTTACATACCCTGATAGAACCTTTGGCGACAACTGTATAAGATAAAGCATATACTGTACACATGAATTCAGTGTAAATTAACAATGCACAGTGAGCTATATGAGCAGGATCTGATATCACCAAGTAATCAAGAGTCCAGGACCAATGTTACAGCCAGCCAATCGGGTGAAAACTTGAGATGTCATGACAAAAATTAAGTTTAGAAACAGGGAATGGTCTGCTGTAGATTTTTTGGATAGATCTGAGTTGGTCTGTCTGAAAATATACCTAAAACTAACCCTAAACCTTAAAGATTTCCCTGTTTCTAAACTTAGTTTTTGTCATCACATGTTCAAAGGTTTTCAAAGCAGACCATCCCTCCAGAGCTGACCATCTAGCACAACTGACCCCTGATTGGCTGGCTGTAACATTGGTCCTGGGCAAACAACTTTGACATTGGCCCTGGACTCTTTTAATTACTTGGTGATATCAGATCCTGCGAGCTATGATATGAAGGTCAGCGGTGAGTTGTACAGCAGTATTGAGCTTACAACCAAACTTGGAAGAAAATAGAAAGAAAATTTCTAGTCTGTGAAACCTTTCATACACAATGGAAATCAAGACTATTCTGATTCTTCTTCTTCTTCTTGTTGAATTGAGGCCGACACGCCGTAGTCTTGGATTTTGTTTACTGAATGGAAAGCATTCATAATGGTGTCTTTGTTGATATGTTTGATGGAGAAAAAAAAAACGTGTTGAAGCTTGCTGAGTGAAACGTGTCAGAACATGCGGTTACATGGGAGATGAGTCACAGTGGACAAATATCCAATAATAGTGTGCATGAACATATACGTATGTAGGAATGGTGTGTTCCAGTCTCTGCTTGCTATTGGTAATCATAGTGTCACATACATTTCTAAAGGCGGAGGACATTTATCAACTGGGACTGACATGACACACCTCCAGGCCTCTGCTGTTGTTGATTCGCACTGACGGATGGACTGGTTTAGTTCAAATAAGAAGTGAGCTGGCATTTTCCGACATTCGCAGAGTAAACAGGAGTCGACAAGTGCTTCTTTTTTAGAATGCCGAGCGCCTGGTCTGCGTAGATATTCTTCACATTTCGTCTGTAATTCATATACTGGGTTGTGTTCTCCGAGAACCTGATACAATGTCAGATGTACGGCGTGACTACTGTATGTGAAAGAAAATCCATCTTTGCTGAATGCTGAACCTAAGCAGAGATATAGGATGAGGAGCTTGAAGTGGAGTCACTGCTCCCCTGCGTTGAGATGAAGCGGCCGAGGGAGTTTGGGCATCCCAGCTTTCCTAGATATGCATGAACACAAAGGTATTATATGAAACACTAGCTCGAACATCACCATAGTGATACATTGGAACGAATGGCAATCTCTGGCGGCCATCTTGTGACTGGCCTTTCAAACATAGTGCAATGTAAATTAATAGGAAACACCACTTTTTTTTTTTCATTTCTGGTCATGTCTAGCCTGGCCTTAGCCATCCGTAAAATCCGGTCAATTATCATTTCCCCACATGTACGTCTGTGTCTGATCTCAGTGGCTGCGATAACATCAGTTGAATTGCTTCGGACCATTCAGCGAGCGGGGGAGGCGGGTGTTACGCAGTTGCAGGAAATGATAATACGGATGGCTAAGGCCAGGCTAGCTAAAATCAGATCCAATCGTTTCAAACTTTAAAAGGAGTTGACTCCTCCCCCCTGATAACAGAGCTCAATTGTGAAGATCCAGACCCTCTGTACGAAATGAGTACAAGGATATGGTAAGACCAGGCTAGGTCATGTCATTACTTTGCTACATTTTTAGTATTGACTTGACTCGAGGCAGTAATGCAACAACAGTAGAATAAAAGGTGTTAAATAGTGCTAAGACCACAAAACAAACATCCCTTTAACTCTTTTTTTTCCAGAGAAAATCTGCCTTGACTGAGATACCTAGACTTACCAGCAATACAACAAATCCCAATAAATTACTGTATCTCAAAATCTAACGTTTTATCAATGAAAACTGTGTTCCGGATTTTACATTACTTGCTATTAGCATTAGCCTCACCGGCCAGTCACAAGATGGCCGCCACGTTTCCCACGTCAACAAGCGTCATGTCCGATCATGTGTTTTATATAATAACTTCGCATGAACAGGTGTCTCGGGCAGAACACACTGAAGGGACTGTTTCTCAGCAGTATCTGGAGGAGGGGGGGGGTGTTGGAGTGTCTTAGACTGAACCAACCCTTCCCCAGATAAGTATACAAGATGGTTAGCATTATTAGGCAAGATGAGGTATACTTTACTGTTCAAGTAGGACCAAAGTTACAATGGAAAGTTAAAAAATATATATATTAAATACTGTATAAACCAGTTCAAACTGTCCAGGTGGTACTCAGGGTCATGTGAAATTTTAGACTTGATTCACTTTTATTTAACTTATGCCTCAGTTATGCATTGAATTTGGGTGTCTTTGGTTTTGCTTCTTGTTTAAACAAGGTTTACACCCAGTTTTGACATAGTTTAGGCCTATTGAAGACCCAGCTTAGTCCTGATTTGATCCAGATCTAGATCTGAGCCTGGTGGTATACTTGAGATGTCACATCTTTTATGAGGTGGTACTTGGTGTGAAAAGTTTGAAAGCCACTGTTCATGTCCCATTCAGTTTGAACACAATATTTATTTATTATATATATTTACAGCCTTAAATGTCATTAAACATCACCATCACTTTACATAACGCCACTGTGAAATATATAACTACAGTTTGTACAAATTGTTCCTGACTGAGAGTTAAACAGTTAAACATTGTGCCAGTTTTTGTTATGTGGATGTGCTCAGTAACTACAGATATTTACATCTGCATGTTAACAAGACTAAAGTAGAATTCTGGCCTGTCTTCAGAGAATGTTATTATGATTTCACACAAATGCATCATGTATTGCTATAAATAACAGGAGTGATTCATTTTACACCAAGAATCCTTTTTTTTCTACATGCCACTTCCCATCCACAATTGCAGCTTCATGGAGTGTTTTGTTTGTCTAGCCACAACTACAGGATTGGTATCAAATAGCCATCATTTGTAACATTGTGTGTTTTATATACTTGTGATGTTGGTGGATTTTTACATGTTTAAAGCCAATGTTCTCTCTCTCGTGATTGTACACATTCTACGCAAATGCAGTATTTTCAGTCGGCAAGTGTCTAGTTCAAACAATAGGCCTGCCTTGGTTTAAGACACATCAGAGACACATCTAAGCAAAGGTGTTATTTCCTTTACAAAAATAGCTCAGGTGACACATGGGCGATAGATTGTCTCTTGCGTTCATCTTTGCATCAATTGCACTGTTTGAGGCTTTGGATTTAACCAGTTGTGTGCTTATCATACACTATACTGTAGCTATTTCTGATATTGTAACCCTATGCCTTTTCTCTCCAAATGTCGTCCTTAGATGTTAATCAGAAAAGGAGGTGGTTTCTCTCTTGGCGAATGATGTGGCTGGGACATGATGCTACTAACTAGGTTGTCAAGGTGTGAACTGTGTTATTTAGACAATAGAGTAGTTAGAGACTTAATTTACACGAGAAAGAACTAAGAAATAGTGATACAAATAGTTACTCTAATAATGTAGTGTTATCAAAAATGCAACTTAAAGGAATAGTTAATCACTTTTATATGCTTACATATGTTCTACCCTGGGCTTAGATGAGGCGATGCGTGGCTGCCTCGTCTTTGTGCGTGGCGTCTGTCCCATAAAACGACCAAAGACGGTGTTAGCATTTTGACTCTACAGTATAGTCCCTTGGGGCCAAATGTAGAAGCCACGGATCTCTTCCAAGTTTCCCCTATTTAAATAGGGCTATGTGAGTAGTTACACGTTCAAAGTATAGTTACACAAAATTAAAACTCAATCTAAGCGGATAAAACGGGTACTATATTTTTAGGCGGAATAACACCACTTCGACCTCCGCGCATTATTAAGGCGCTCCTATAGGATTCTCCCCCACTCAATTCCGTGTTATTCCGCCTAAAAATATAGTACCTGTTTTATCCGCTGAGAAAATTGACAGTTTTAAAAATCTGATTACACTGTATGTATGTCAACATAATGCTGCTGTCACTGACGAAGGAGACAAAGTAAAAGTATCAGATTCAAATTTGACTTAAAAATAGTGAAAGTTAAATTGTCAACTTTCGCATGGGGTTTTGAAAACTATTCAAGGAGTCAAACGTGGGGTGATTCTATGAAGAATTGTGGTATTGTTCTCCAACAAAGGTCGAACAGAAATGACTGATCAAAGCGAACGTTCACCGACAAAAATATTAAAGGACTTTTCTATTTTAACCCAGATCAAACATGTAGCACTGTCCTGTCTTATTTTTGAAAGTTTTCAGCATTGTTTTAGTGAAAATTCCAATAAACATGAAAAATGTTGCCGTAAAAGGCGAGACACTGCAGGTGAATAGGGAACATTTTTAATTTAGTGATATTTGACACTTTTGCTGTATATTACTGGCATAAATATGAATAAAACAATGTATCATAGTTCTATGGAGAAACAATGATTCTTACACTCCTTATTGTAAAGATTAGGTCATGCATTTGTTTCCAGGTGAACGTTTATATGAGCACAAACTGGCCCAACACTTGAAAAAAAAAGAAATTATAATAATAAATGGTGGGCTAGTCATTATAAAATCCTTAGACGTTTCACGAATGGTTTACTTTTTGCATAGCGATCTCACCGCTCGCTATGCCCTCTTCTGTCTTTACTGTAGCTTGCATCTGCCAGCTGCCCCAGTATTCACAAGTGGCAGGCCCAAGCAGACACTTGCGAGCGTCAATCTCTTCTGGCCCAACAATAGCCCCACTCATCACCATGGTAACGCCCTAAAGATACAGGCTGTCTCGCTGGAGTGTGACTTCACAGAGGAGTTACTTACTGGGGCTGGCTCAGAGGATGTAAACTTAAACACACCTTCAGTGGATAAAAGGCTATGGTTACTCACGGTTTCTATAATCCTTCATAAAGTCTAGTAATAATAGCATATTTGATCCTAGAAGCCCGACAGCAGAGGGTGCTGATGTTGAAGGCAAGATACTGCAGGTGAATTGGGGGAAAAATGTAATTGAGTGATATCAGTTTGAAACTTTTGCTGTTTATTCAATTTCAATTCAATTCAATTTATTTTGTATAACCCAAAAAACAAGTATACAAGAAAAGAAAGACAATTAGTGAATATTAATAGTGCTGGGGCATCCCCTGTCCTTAGATCCTCCTTCTCAGCGAGGAAAAACTCAAAAACCCATTGGGACAAAAGGATAAACCTCAGGGAGGTCCACATGAAGGGGGGATCCCAAGGACGTCTGTAGCTGTCTGTGTAGGTTTCCTCCGGGTGCTCCGGTTTCCCCTACCACCAAAAACATGTACAATAGGCCAGGATGAATGATGTCTGGGTGAGTGAATGGTGGTGATGGGAGGATCCGTTGGTGCATGATGTGTGCAGCCACACCTCTGTCAGTCTGCCTCAAGGGGCAGCTGGTTACCACTGGAGGGATTGGGAATGCAAATCATCTCATGTAAAACACTTTGTGACTATGTCTGTTGATGTGTTGTTCCAATTTATCACTGACATAAATATGAGAAAAAAATTTATTGAAAATGTCATTTTATGCTTTCATGTAAGAATAAGGCATTTTATGCATAAAAACGGCCCAAATTGACTATGTTTTTGGCAATGAAATTTAAGCACTATCCATTATTTAGATTCTGTCAATTGTCAATTTTGTCCAGGTTTAAATGTATGGTTTTATTTTGTTGACATATTAGATACAAAGATTTATTTAGAGGGGGTTTGGGTTTATTGAATAAATCTGTAAACAATTCTAATTTCACCTTGCTCTTTAGGGTTCAAAACTCAGGCTAAATTGGGCTAGAAATTAATATTGAAGAAAAGAAATCTTCAAATTATTGTTACGTTCAAGATTGGGAAATCTGACATCTGTAAGCTACTAAAGTGGAGAGGTTGAGATGTCACTGAAGTTACAATTTCCCATATAGTTTGTTTGTTTTGTTTATTTATTCATATAGTATATAGTATATATATATAGTTTTCAACAAAAATTCTATTAGACATGCAGAAGAGGGGGGAAAAAAACAACAACAAAAAATAGTTGAATGTTCTATGGTTCTATGGAGAAACGATGAATCTGTGCAATAATTACACAATCACACACATTGTTCTTAGGTAATTGATTTGTTTCCAGGTGAAAGTTTATAAGTTAAGAGCAAACCGGTACAAAACCTGCAGTGTCTCCCTTTAAATGATAAAAAGCGCTTTATTATATATAGAAATATACATAAAGTGTTCACAGATTTCTGCTGAGACTATATCTCTGTACCTATACCACAGTTTGAGAACCAGCTGATTTATATTATTGTAACTAACTTGCATGACTTCAGTCTCCACAATTAACACAGCTTCTTGAACATGCCAAAGGTGCATTCGGTTGTCTGACATTTTGTGGTAAATGTCATCCTTATAAATAGGTTTGTAGTGATCTGGTGGGAAATGTGCATGTGTAATTGATTGCAATGTGTGACGACGAGAGAAATGCCAAGGAATAGAACTAGTAACTGTGAAATAGGGAGAACGACTCAAATCAGAAAAAAGAGAAAATCATCTCAAATTAATCAGGGACAGGGAGTGACTTTGAATATGGAAATTTAGCGTTTCAAAGTGGAGTTGAGAAAGGTCGGTGACTGGGCAGCAAAAAGGTAGTTATGGAGAATGAGTCTTTTCTCAAGAGTGGAACGGGTAGCTCACTTATTGCCTAATCCACAGGCAAATGAGTACACTTCAGGCATGTTGCATTGTTTTTCTCTGTGGAGCCTCATGTATCTCAGTCCTCAGCTTGATACAGCTTTCCAAAAGTAAACTGGAGAAAAAGAAGTATGGAGCTTTTTCTTTCTTTCATTTGGCTTGACAGCAAATTTGTCCTTTAGTGACATCATGTGGTGTCCATTTAAACTGCAGCCAGCTGAAAGATTTGAACAGGTCTAACGCTAGATAGTTGGCTCGGGAGGGACAGGCCTGCTGTGAAAACTGGAGATGTCATGAAAAAGATTAAGGTTAGGAACAGGGAAAAAGTGGTTAAAGTGCATATGACAGGTTTGTTTTGTATTTAGGACCTATTTTGATAATATCTGTGGAAAGTGTTAATCTTAGTTTTACTTCAGTGAAGTGGCAATCTAGTGAATAAAAGTTGGAGAAAAAAAGCATTATTTTTATTTAAATTTTGAAGTCAGTGACATAGAGAGGAAGTTCCTTTGAATTCGGTAGATTGACTCGTTTTCCCCAGATGGAAGTCCGTTGTTCCCAGTTTGTATATTCATGTGCTTTCTATGTCGGAAAATGGGGATTTTGATTTCACCAGATAAAAATGGTCTTTTATCACTAAATAGCATTTAGCTAATAACTATTTACATTGGGTGTTAGCATCCAAGGAGCCTCCAGCGCATCGTGAGAGCTGCGGAGAAGATCTGTGGAGCCCCTCTCCCCTCTATTAAGGACATGTACTCCACCCGTCTCACCCGCAAAGCCATCAAAATGGCCAGGGACCCTTCGCACCCATCACACAGTCTCTTCAGGGTGATGCCTTCAGGGAGGAGACTGCGGAATCTACGGGTCAGTTCCAGTCGACTGAGGAACAGTTTCGTACACAGGGCCAATGGGAAGCTGAACTCCCTCCCCTCCCTCCCTCCCCTCTTTCCCCTCCCCCCGCTCCACAATCAAGGATGAGAGAAACATAATTTCGAACCATTCACATGGTTTGACAAATAAAGAATCTTGAATCTTGAATCTCAAAAGCCAAACTTTGAATTATTAATTTTATAAAATATCGCGTAAACTTTCTTTTTGCTAGCATTAATGTGAGACATTTCTTGCAAATATGTTACTCTGAGGACAATGGCAGCTCACAGTACACCTGTGAAAGTAGTAGTGTTAAACCTAAAAGCTCAGTTGTTAACAATACATGAACAAATCAGCTTATTTCCACCTCAGATGCGGAAGTCGGGACGCTTGATTTGACCCCAGTTCCCCAGTTGTTTTCCCCAGGTTGTTTTCAAGGAAGTGAAATAGTCAACATCACAAAAAATATTAAACCAGTAAAAACTAGCCAGTAAAAACGCCAATTTTTTACATTTTTTAAAACTAAATCTTATAGTTGTGTAACTATGTTTTTGTGACAACGTTGTCTAAAGTGTCATATGCACTTTAAGGTTAGGGTTAGGTATTTTCAGACAAACCAACCAAAAGCGTTATCACTGCCAAAAAATGTGGTCAGCAACACACTAGCTTTTGAGCTTAAAGAGCGAGTGACCTAATGTCATGGTGTACGTTTGAAAACAACCTGTATAATACATAGTTGTAAAGTAAAACCAGACATTTAGAATGTAATAGGGCCCACTACATTCTAAATTTCTGTTTTTACTTAGTAGCCTATTAAATAAATCGATGTGAATAGAATAGATTACAAAATTGGGCAACTAATAATTACAAGTACTGTAGTACATGAAATTAGATGAACATGAAGTACAAGTATGTTTGTTTAGAATTTGAGGAATGAGTTTGGACACAAGTAATAATTGAAACTTTACAAACGGTAGTGCCTATAATAAATAATTTCTTTAGTCTGGGCTCCCTCGTATGTATTACCTTAAGGACACATATCTTACAGCTTCAGCAAAGTTTTCTATCTCATTCTCCCCCTAATGTATTGCCTGTCAGCGCCAATGTCATGAAGGCCGTTACACAGTAATGTGACAAATTCCAGGCGGGGTCTAAAGGCTTAAACTAAGATCACACAACTCTAAATTTACTCAAGAGGACACTAATAAATCAAGCTGAAATGTGTGGCTGGATTAAATTGACTATATCTAACAGTGTATTACCATTGGAGATAATGTCGTTTGGCTCCACTCGACTTCTGAACAAGAAAAAACAACTTTGTATTGTTGTAATGTTTATTAGGTGAATGCATATATCAAAAACAAGACAGTGTAGGTCTTAAATTTGAACAAAGACATTGACCTCAATTGGCACACCACAAAAAGCTTGACTTTTATATGCCTTAATGACAGTAGAAATCCGTGTCCTACAAAATGTTGAGAAAAATGTGACATTTTCTAAATCCAGCAAGTGTTTTGAAGAACATAATTATATTAATACTCACAGTTGTTGGGATTTTAACAGTTTCCTCTCGAAACTTCTGTGTCTCGTTCACCATTGTTGCTGGGAAGAAACCGATGATTCCCATCTGGTCCACATACCGCTCGCCATAAACCTGCCAGGATAAAAAATAATAATAATAATAATAATTTTCATTTATATTTTTATGTTATGGTCAATTCTTGCAATCCTAAATCGTAAAATATGAGCAAGGAAAGTATCTGAAGCACATACGCTCCCAGACCAGAAGACTCCAGCGCCCTCTTCTGGTACAAGTTTAGAATACACATAGACCATTTGTTCCTTTTTGATGTTGATAAATCTGCAGTCAGGAGCTATGAAGTCATCCAAGGCCGTGGCCATAGACAGAACATCTAAAATAGCAGAAATGAGAGACAATCAATACAGATGGAGCTGCTGTCGTGGGCATGTATTGCTCTTATTACTTACAAGAACATTCTGCATCTCCACACATCTTGTAGTCCCCCAGTTTGTCCATCTGAATGGCATATGACGTCTGCTCAAGTAGTCCAAAAACAAGACAGAATGCAAGAGAGTAGATCATTGTGTGTGGCCAAGATAATAGTTACAAGTAGCGACAGATACAAGTTTGGTTAGTGGAATGAACTAAGATTGCAAAAAAATCTCGAATAAAAGCCAGGAAAGCAATGGGTTTCAGCCCCTACAACTGTCCAATCACTGCTCACTCTCGCTCTCCCTCTAAATGTTTATTTCCCACAAGGGATTTGGCTGCAAAACAAGAACAGAGGATTCATTTTGTGAAGTGGGAGTTTGCCGTTTATTCAAACACACAAAAAGCGATTTCATAAGTTAAAAGCCTCCAAGTAAAGTGTACATTAGACAATTAGAGTCAGGTTAACTAATTATTTCATGAAATAAAAACAAAACGCACAATGTGAAAAAACAACAACCTCACAAAAAGTCAACACTTTGCAGATCACCTTAACAGACATTATATTTAAAAAATATTTTTACAGTATGTATACACCAAATACCAAATAGGTAACAATCTTGTCTGTGTAATAGGTTGCTACTCCCACAGAAAAAGATTCATGAATATTGAATTAACTTTAAAATTGAATTAAAATAGAACCGCCTCCTGTTATATTTCAAGACAAAACAGTTATATTATTGTAAGGAAAGGTCAGTGTAAAGGCCGGATAAAAGATATGCTTTATAACTTCTTTAGCCTATGATATAATTTTACAACACACCTGCAAACATTTCATCTGGTCTAGATAGGACATACAGTTTACCAAGTCTATAATAAAGTAATTTAATCATAATGTCACAGTCATTAAACCTTATCACTGGAAAAAATGACATAATTGCTATTACTAAATTGTGTTACGTCTTGCATCAGTTTTGCGCACGCTACTTTGCTTTATTTGCGCATATAAACAATGCAAATATTCTTTTGGCTGATGTAAAAGCCCTGTAAAGCTCTTTGACTGTGTTGGGGGGTTTGATTACAGTTCCTTGATGTCTGGATGGGCGGAGTGTAGATGGTGAAGGCATGTGTGCCCGCCCATGTCGCCCGCCCCGCTGACGAAAACGAGCGAATCGGTTGACAATTACGGCCGTGTGACGTACACCCACTGTAAACTCAAAAAGCGACTCTCGGTCGACGCTGTTATTGTTCGGGTTGAAGTGTGGGGGGTCGCGGGCGCTTTGTTTTTAGCCTCGGGGGGCGTAGGTTACTGACAGCAAGCTAGCACAACACATCGGCTGTCCCGCGCGATCGGAAGTCTTGTAATTGTATTTATTTTAGCGGTGAAAAGTTGAAGAAGTAGCGGGGACTCCGAAAAGTAGCCGCTGCGGATGGATGCGCGGGTGTTAGACTTGTTCGGCTCAGGAAATGAACCCAGCTCGTCTAGATCTCAAGTTGGCGGTGGCTGTAATAATGGGAAGCCAAGTGGATACGGGCTGCCCTCTAAAAAGGCTAACGCAAAAGCCAACAAGAAAGCAAGGGCTCGATTCTCTCGCAGCAACTTCAAGCCCAGTAATAACACGCCGTATCTACCTCCGGAGGTAAGCAGAAAATAATCCTGTAGGCTACCTATTTACTCAAACATGCTAACTTTGCTCCTTAATGTTGAATATGTGTGTGATCACGATATGTATGTTACATTGTAATTGTATTTCCGGGTGGGTGTCCAGCTGCCCATCGCCTTCGCGTTTTACTATGAACCTGCTATAATCAAGTGACACGTAGCAAGTTGGCTGAAAAGAAAGGGTATAGTCAACAATAACATATAGCCATATAACTTATAAGCTGTGACATTATCATTTCTGATCGGGATCACCGTAATCACTGTGTAAACAAATATGTATAGCTTCCATTATAAGCTTGCCAATAGTTGTGTTATCTTCAAGGAGACAGCTGTGTTTGTAAATACCTAAAAGGGGGCGGGGGATGTCTGGTGACCTTTTGCCAAGTGACACTGAGCAAAATGCTTACAACTCAGTAATAACATATCGTATAGAGACATGGCGATATGACACGTTCAAAAGCGATCAGTGGCAATAAGCAGGTTTTAAAGCAGATTGTATAACGTTGCCTTTTATAGCCTATACTGAGGACAAGTCTGTACATATACCTATGGTTACATCATGGATTAGTTGAGTGGGCATTGTATTACGTTTCTGTATGATATTTACTATTCAATAAATAATATTAAATACATATATATATTTTAAGTTCAGGCGAGTAGTGACACTAACAACTCAAGCAACCTTTGCTTTAAATATATTACGCAAGCAGAAGTAAAAAAAGTAGGCAACCACATAATCACTTCAGTAAAATTTATTTTAAAAATTGTAAAAGAAAAAAAGAAAAAGTATGTAAGGGGTTGGCCATATTAAGAAATATTAATATCTTGATATTTTGATAGATTCTCGATAACAACAATTTTGACATCATGTGACATCAGCTGGAGGCAGGAAGTGAGCAAGAGAAATAAGATTAAATTAAAACCAGTGCTTATAAGTGTAAAACTACAACTAAAAATGTGGTCCTGTTGTGGCTTAAGGAGCAAGAACAAGAGGAATGACATTTGAGACGATAAAATAAGGTTTTATCTGATATTTACAACAACAGTTAGATTATTTATTTATTATTTGTTTATCGTTACTATGACAACAGCTACAAAGGAAATAGATAGGAATCTACCTTTCTGCCTCCAGCTAAGCCCGGAATGTTTACAGACAATGAAAGAGTCTATTGCCCACCTCTAGTACATAATACTAAGTAACTGTGTAGACAATAAAGTCTGATTTATGTTTTTGTAGTGACATAAACTGACAAAACATAAAATAATGTGGAAGTGACGACAATAAATAAAATAATAGTAATAACAAAGTAATGTCTTCAAAACATTACTCAAGGAAATGGAAATGTAATGTGAATAGCTGATCACTTTCTATCCAGCCGTCATTTAGCTGCCTGTTCCATAAGCACTTTTGTTTTCATGGCTCAATAGCCTGTTGTTTCACTTGTTCCACTTTCTGTTTTTTGTTTCTGTTGGTCTGTGTTTGAACCTGTCATTCTCTCCTGTCACCTTAGGCTGAAGAGGGAAACATAGAATACAAGGTATGTAGAAACTATGTATAAAATCGTATGACATTTGCACAGAAGTGTCAGGAATTGTTTTTCCAGTTGAAGCTGGTGAATCCAACTCAATACCGCTTCGAGCACCTGGCGACACAAATGAAATGGCGACTGCAAGAGGGAAAAGGCGAAGCTGTGTATCAGATTGGCGTCGAAGATAATGGGATGCTTGTGGGGTTATCAGAAGACGACATGGGGGCTTCTTTAAAGACCCTCCATCTCCTGGCAAAAAAGTAAGCCGCGAAATTAACCCGAAAAGTTAATAACGCCAATGAGTCCTAAAGTTTTATTATGGATTGTTTTGTTTTTTTTTACTAGAGTGGGAGCTGACATTAGCGTCCTCCGACAAAGCAAAGTCGATGAGGACTCCGATGGGCCTCGTAGCATTGCCGAAGTTCTCATTCGCAAAGTGCCCGATGACCAACAGGTAAGTAGTCAACACAGGTTTTCTATATTGTAATTAAAGTCCAAGAAAATGGCAGGTCTGTAAATGCCTGTTTTATCTCACAGTTCTTGGACTTGCGGGTAGCAGTGCTGGGTAATGTGGACTCAGGAAAATCCACGTTGTTGGGCGTTATGACACAAGGGGAACTGGACAATGGACGTGGCCGGGCAAGGCTCAACCTCTTCAGGCATCTCCACGAAATCCAGACTGGGAGAACTTCAAGTATTAGCTTTGAGATACTTGGATTCAACAGCAAAGGGGAGGTGAGAGACCATAAATTAGATCAGATGTGTTTTTAGCAAGAAAAATAAATTCTTAAATAAATTATTTGACATCGGCATCCCTAAATCGGAATATTTACCTTTTCAAATCATGAGAAAGGGCTGTCCAGAATCATTCCGAACTTCCCTAATGCATTCTCATCATCCCATCTTGTGATCTGTGAACAGGATTATTTATTATTTATTTTTTTCAAACATGTCTGATTTCACAATGAAGGGGAAAACAGATTTCATTCTTCTTCTGGTTACACTGTCTCTAATGTAAGTTTTATTTTTTTTAAGGTTGTAAATTACAGCGAGTCTCGAACAGCTGAGGAGATTTGTGAGAGTGCTACTAAAATGATCACCTTCATCGACCTCGCAGGCCACCACAAATACCTGAAGACCACCATCTTTGGCCTCACCAGCTATTGTCCTGACTTTGCGATGCTGGTCGTCGGTGCAAACACAGGCATTGGTAAGAACATATCTCTATTTCGATCATGACCGCCTGTTTGGGTACGCCTCTGCTCTTCAGTGGATCAGCTGTAGCTTGGCACTTGTAATATCTGACCTTATGTAACAGGCTGCCCTTGCCTGCCTGCCGTTACTAGTCTTTGCATTCTCACAGTTCCTCTGACCCACTAGACACAGCAGCCTGAGACGGGATAAACCTGACACTTGCCAAGTGCTGAAACCAAATGCTGTCCTTATTCCAAGTGCTGACCATGTACAAAGAGCAAAACAAGCCTGGCCCTCTGTGTCTTTAAATACCAAAGGGTTTGACCTGTTTTGGGGCTGATTTTGTTCCTGTGAATTTTCTGTACATGCTTAAAAACTCTAAAACAATGTGCCAAGTAATAAAAAACTATATTTTTAGTTAATATTATTACTTCAACTGTCAAGGCTTAAAGGAATAGTCCACTATTTTCCATACTGAGATATGTTCTTACCTGAGCTTAGACCTGTTGTTGCGTACCCGGCTTGGTCTTTGCGCGTGCCCTCAGTTCCATAATAGACTGAAGATGTTGTTAGCATTAGCCTCTGCTACCGTATTCCTTTGGGGGAAAAACTGGGGCGAACTTAGAAGCCACCAAGCTCTTCCACGTTTTCCCTATTTAAATACGTTTCTGTGAGTAGTTACACCATCCAAGTATAGTTACACAATATTAAACCTGCCGATTTTCTAAGCAGATAAAAAATGGCACACAGTGGAAGAGCTTGGTGGCTTCTAACTTCACCCCAGTTTTCCCCCAAAGGAATACGATAGCAGAGACGAATGCTAACAACATCTTCAGTCTATTACGGACCTGAGGCCACGCACAAAGACCAGACAGGTACGCTTCAACTCATCTAAGCTCAGGTAAGAACACATCTCAGTATGGAAAATAGTGGCCTATTCCTTTAATTGCATAGACTGGACTCCTGTTAAATGCGATTCTGAATTGGGGGATTTATTCTCATTGAATAAAGGTCAAACAATTAAAAAGTATTTATGGACTAATCATATATGTAATGCCTACTATTTCAAAGAGGTAAAGGGCAAATTTTGATGTTTAACTTGTAAAGCTCCTTTTGCTATTTAGCTTGTAATGTGTCTTATTGATTCCTTGTTCACCCTGAGTCTAATTTATTCAGGGCACATTCAGCACAGTTATTTAGAATCTTACGGTCAACAGTAATTTATGTTTCAGCCTGGCCCGCTCCTCCTACCACAGCTGATACCACGGCAAGCAGGTTGTGTTACATGGCTCCTGTGCCAACCGCGTGACAAGGTTCACTGTTGGACGAGCGTGTCAGGATGGCCGAGCGGTCTAAGGCGCTGCGTTCAGGTCGCAGTCTCCCCTGGAGGCGTGGGTTCGAATCCCACTTCTGACAAAATCCTTTTTCCAATGTTGTCAGAAGTGGGCTAGGTGCTCTAACTATCTGTGGTGGTGGCTTTGAGAGTAACTTGGGATATATAACTAATATTGCTATAAGAAGGGTGTTTGCAAATAGAAACTAGTGCCCTCTACTGGGCTAGTTGTTTAGAAACTACTCAATATCATTTCAAAACAGCTATTCAACATGTCATTCAGTTCCTAAACATTTTTATACTTACATTCTCTAATAAATATTGCAAAAAAATAATCAGGCAAATGTGCCCACAGTACCTAACATAGGACATCTGTTCCAATGCCATTTGTCTATATCAGGGGCAATTAAAATCCACTAATGTCCAATTTGTCAATTTATGGTTATATGGAAATAATTTTTTTTAATTTTTTTTTTTATATAACTTTATAAAGTCAAGCTGTGCTTTACCTGATATTTATGCTCGGCTCTAGAGGCTGAGGGAGGGAGAGAGATGAGGTTTAGGTCAGCACTGGGGCTCAGATCCAGACCGAGGTCCGCTAATTCGTGATCTCTGGTCTATATCAACAATTACTGTATAGGCAAGGCAAATTTATTTGTAGAGCACAATTCATACACAAGGCAATACAAAGTGCTTCACAATTTCATAAAATTACAAGAAAGCAGATAAAATCAATCAATAAAACAAATATAATCATTGACTAATTACATTAAAAGTGACATTAAAAGTGAAGAGTGCAGATAAAATACTTGCTTGTGTCTTTGAATTGATTTACAGTGTGTCTCATCATCACATTCAAAAGTAACTCAAGTTTCAACTTGGAAACTGCAGACCTCAGCTGATCAGACAGTAAAGCTGGTAAACTGTGTTGCTCCTCCCCAGCTGTGTGACAAGGTTCACATTAGAGTACATCTGTCAGGATGGCCGAGCGGTCTAAGGCGCTGCGTTCAGGTCGCAGTCTCCCCTGGAGGCGTGGGTTCGAATCCCACTTCTGACAAAATCCTTTTTCCAATGTAGTCAGAAGTGGGCTCGGTGCTCTAACTATCTGTGGTCGTGGCTTTGAGAGCAACGTGGGATTTCTAACTAATATTATTATAAGAAGGGTGTTTGCAAATATAAGCTAGTGCCCTCTGCTGGGCTAGTTGTTTAGAAACTACTCAATATCATTTCAAAACAGCTATTCAACTCGGTTCTAAACGTTTTTTATACATTCTCTAATAAATATAACAAACATAGGACATAGAAACTACTTAAGGTGTAATAAAGGAACAAAACTGTCTTTTCCAATGCCATTTGTTTATATCAGGAGCAATTTAAATCCACCAAGGTCCAATTTGAATATTGCCAAGCAAAAGTTTGGAACATATGGAGTCAATTTATGGTTATATGGAAATAATAATTTTCTCTTTCTTTTATTTAGTCTTTATAAAAATCTAGCTGTGCCTGATATTCATTTTTATTCTAATAAAATGCATTTAGCCCCCAATAAGCACCTAATGCTACGTGTATAAATGCTCGGCCTCAGAGGCTGAGGGAGGGAGAGAGATGAGGTTTAGGTCAGAACGGGTCGGCACTGGGGCTCAGATCCAGACCGAGGTCCGCTAATTCGTTACCTCTGGTCTATATCAACAATTACTGTATATGCGTGTATCTT
>OMNZ01076476.1:0-10825 GCA_900303255.1 Lesueurigobius sanzi
AGGGACTGGGAATCTTGTTAAAGTTGAGGGACCCATGGATATCAGCAGATTCAGACTCAATATCAGCAGATTCTGGAGAACAATGTCCAGGAATCAGTGACAAAGTTGAAGTTGTGTCGGGGCTGGATCTTTCAACAAGACAATGATCCTAAACACTGCTAAAAATCTACTAAGCCATTCATGCAGAGGAACTAGTACAACGTTCTGGAATGGCCATCTCAGTCCCCAGACCTGAATATTATTGAAAATTTATGGTGTGATTTAAAGCGGGCGGTCCATGCTCGGAAACCATCAAACCTGACTGAACTGGAGATGATACCTTCTACCAGAATCCAGACCCTAATTGGAAGCTATAGGAAGCGTTTAGAGGCTGTTATTTCTGAAAAAGGAGGATGCACAACATATTGAGTATTTTTTCTTTTGTGGTGCCTAAATTTATGCACATGCCTAATTTTGTTTAAATAATTCTTGCACACTTTCTGTAAATCATGCAAACTTTATTTCACTTCTCAAATATTACTGTGTTTGTCTCCTATATGACATATTTAACTGGAATTTTTTATCCAAACAACCAATGATATATAAAGGAAAATCATGAAAATCTACAGGGGTGCCCAAACTTTTTCATACCACTGTACTTATTTACAGGACATTACATCTGGTTGTGACATTTCATTGTGTGTGTGACTTATTTTGATCATTCTTGATGTCTGATATTGATTTGTTTTTGTCCATACCGACCTTTGAGATGACTCCTGTTGTGATATTGGGCGTTACAAAAATAAATTGATTGATTGTATAACTTTGCCTGGCCAGCCAGACTACACATTTTACAAGAGATTTAGGGCCCCATCTTGGCGATCAAGGTCTACTCTGTCTTGGTCTTGGTCAAGACGAAGCGTGCCGCCAGGTAAAGCCAGCTGCGTCATAGACCTCAGACCAGTTTTTTTCTGAGGTCTATGGCACAGCATAGACCTCTGACCAGTCTGGTAGACCTCAGACCAGTTTTTTTCTGAGGTCTATGACGCAGCTGTCTTTCCCTGGCGGCACGCTTTGTCTTGACCAAGACCAAGACCGAGTAGACCTTGATCGCCAAGATTGGGGCCCATAGTCTGGCCGTCAGTGTCATCTCTGTGAGTTCAGAAGGGTGTGATTGACAGATGGATTAACCAATCAGAGAAATTCATGGTTTGACCAACATGATGGCTTAACATGTGCAAAAACATTAAATTTAACAAGAAACAACGCACTGAAAATTCTCTTCTCCTGCCATATCAACAGGCGATCTACTAAACTATTTTAATAAGAAGTTAGAACTTTACAAAGTCTGCTCAGAATGATACACAATTTGAGTGTTCTTCTATTGAACAGAAAGGAGGAGCGTATGGCTGGCCAAGCCATGTATAACTGGTGTGGATGAGTGAGTGTTCCTTACTGTAAAGCGCTTTGAGTGCCTAATGTAGATGGAAAAGTGCAATGTAATTTTCAACCATTTACCATCCACCACCTATGAGGAGCCATAAGGGACTGGTGCAGTGTAATTCATCATCTGCAGGAGGAGCCATAAGGGACTGGTGCAGTGTGACACAGGCAGCTTGGACTGCTGTCCCTGTGGCCCAACGGATATGCACAAGCAGATGGATGGACAGGCTTGAGACTGCTTGCACTCTTGAACTTGCACTGCGATCATTATTTTCTTTATACCATTACACCACAGACAAATCAAGCCACTCAGCACTTGGTGAGGTCAGCCCAGCCTCCCTGCTGCTGCCTTCACAGTGCAGTATCACAGATGTATGCATTCTGTAACAGTTGCCTCTCACCTCCACAGCTGTGCTCTGCTCCAGACTGAGTGATGCAGCACATGTAGAGCTGGCGTCTGGACAAAATACTTGAATGTTCTCCACCAGTCTGCACTCGTCCTCCAGCCAACACACTCTTCACAGTCCCATGACTGCTTCTCCAGTGATTAGTGATCTCTATCAGTCCTACATGACTTGGTAAAGTAAGTTTTAAAAAGTTAATTCTCTATTGACGACCATCGATGTTGACAAAACCCCCCAAATGGCAGATATATATTTGTATACTGTACCCAGATTGCTTCACACAAGGAGGGGGTGGGTGGTGCATTCATTTCATTTTGGCTGGTGGAAAGCTACATTTGCAGTCATCATTGTATCTTATTTGAACATATAGAATTAAAAAGTCGAGCGATTAAATTATTTTGAAAGACATCCACTGCCATTGGGAATCCAATTTAATGTTTTTCATGACTTTTAAGGCCTTCATTTTGGCAAAATTGTTTAATGACTTTTAATTTTTCATATCACTAAACTATCACTAAACTATTACTACTTTATGCATACAGTAATACTGTATAACCTCATATGGCTGATGGTACACATTGATATACAGTATTTGGGTCTGGCCCTGAAATGTCTGATATATCCGAGTTATTTTGTATAATATTTGATGAATAACTGATTGAATAACGGAGGAAATTGTTGATAACTATTGAAAATGTATGTAAATTAGTTTTGGGTGGGTAAAAATGTGTATATTTTGTATATTGTGATTAGTAGTTTATGTGTTGTTCCCATTTTAAAACAGATGTTTACATGCGCTTGAGTATCCTGGTTATTAATCATATCCTGGTTGTGGCAGTATTCTGGATATGATGTTTACTGTTTTGTTTATTTGGAGAAGATATAAAGGTCCCGCAAATCCCTGCTGTATTTGTCAATGTAATTTGCACATGCTCAATACATCAGCAGCGATGAGTTCCCAGGATACTCTGCTTACATGACCCAATATCCTGGATACTGTAGGAATATCCCAGTCAGAGTATCCTGGTTTCTAATAACCTGGATACTGGCTTATCCAGAAAACTGAAACTAGAATCGAACCCCCCAATCTTCTGATAATAAGACGACCCACCCTACCATCTGCGTCACTGTCGCCGCTAACTAAATTAACCATACGCCCCCAAAACCCATAAGTGCCTGCTTGTTTCCCTGCTGCCATGGTAACAATAAACCCACTCACAGGGAACTTTTGTAACTTTATATTGGACTGTATTGTGTTTTTAGATGACTCTGCAATATTTGACCGTCCTGAAGTTTACAGTCCCATTCTTCAGGATAACGACCTTCCTGTTAATCCAATCAGTGCGCAGCGTCAGGCCCAGAGAGTAACCACATCCAGCATGAGTCAACTCCTCCGAAACCCGTCTGCTTTATATTACAGACACTACGGATAAGCCGGGATCATCTCATTATTTCTGAATCAGAGACAGACCCATCATATCTTTGGAAACACAGGCCGATTGGCTTAGAATAGTATCATTTACTTGACAGTAAACAGTTGTCCCATCCAGGGTTTTTCCGAAACACATGTTCAACGCAAAATTAAATCAGTCTCAAATTAAATTAATACATGTTTTGGGGTAATTGTAATTGTTTGGGTTAATAGAATGTCCTCTGCATAAATATCAGCAAGTGCATGTGATTCTTGTGTTAGTGTAGTTTAGTCTTTTCACTGTTTACCCGTCGCAAAAGTTTGTTAGAAAATAGCGGGAATAAATTGAAGTATGTGGCACGTGAAGGTAAGACTGACAAGCCCAAAAACTAGAAAGTTTTAATGAAAAGTCCATTAAGGCAAGGAACGTCCGGTGCTGCCCCCCTTCCATTAGGCTTCATGCAGCTAATAGCGATGCTACGTCCATGCTTTCCACGGTCCATGGTTGTAGCTCAAACACAACATGGCTAGCTATAGCAAGGACAGACATTGCTCTAGGAAGTTAGCATCATGTCGCTATGGCATGCTGCGTAGACCAGTGAAACATACAACTTTGAATAAGCAAATTTCAATTGTTGCACCTCAGACTTGAATTAAGTGCATTATTCCTATATGTGCCAGTTATTTTCAGAGGTAATAATGAAAGAATAGTCTACATTTTCTCATAGTGTAAGAATGAATTAGCTTAGGGTCGCTCTGTGCCTTTAGCGTTCACTATAAAACTACTTGTATTACTCTTAATGTATTATAACTGACAACATTTTACTGCAGCAGTATTTCAATGTGGATTTTCACGCTGTTAATACTTCCACAGCAAAAGGCCTATTAGAGCTAAATGGAATATTTAAAGCTCTTGATGCTGTAAGAAATAAAGTTGGGCCAAAATGTCAACTTCCAAATGTGGAAAATTAAAACACGTCTAATCCATGAAAGTTTATGAGAGAAAAACATAGAGATGGGGCAGTTTGACGGCAGTTTGACAACAGTTGGCAGAGCTTTTGCCCATAGACCTGAGGGTTGGCGGTTCAGTCCCAGCTCCTGCAAGTGCATTATGTGGTGTTTGGCAAGACACTTCATTTTTACTAGCCCAGATTCATTTACATTTCTGCTTGACTATATGTTAAAAAGGTAAGATTAATAATTTTTGCTTTTCTAATGCACCTCAGTTAAGCATTTTTGGTTGTAGACATCAAGTTTTCCTATTTAGTTCTATTTTAGACCCTTGATTGATCTTGACATACAGTAGGTCTATTGGTTCTTGGAAAGTTTAATATTTTATATGGTGAAGTTGGAAGGGCAAATATTTTGTGAGGTAAGAAATTGGACTATATAGTCAATTAGTTTTATGTCTGGGTAAGGGTCACTGAAAAATATGGTTAACCTTTGACCACACCACACATAAAAAAACGGATTACGTTTTTATGCTACACAAGCACAGACTACTTCAGTACATGCTCCAGCAAACATGTAGGCCTATACCACTCTGACCTGTGGAACTAATGTGTGTGTGAGGAGTGTAATTGTTGAACTAATTCAAAGTTTCTCCATAATAAGTATATCGGAAATTGTAAATGAAATTACCATTTTCTCAAAAGGCATTTTTCTCACATTGTGGCGACAACATCTCCACTTAGTAGCTCCTACAGACTTCAAACTTTCACTCTTGGCCTGATTTGTTGAGTTTTGAACCCTAAAACAAGGCAGAATTTGAATTCTTACAGATTTATTCACCAATAACTAGCTTATTATCAAGATATCCAAAATCCAAAATGCCCTTTGAACAAATCTTTGAAAACGAATATATCAACGAAATAAAAACATCCATTTAAACCTGGCTCTATTCCTTATGTACATTTCATTGGCAAAATGTGTGCAATTTTGGCCATTTCTATGCATAAAATGTCTTATTTTAATATGAAACTATAAACAGACAGAATTTTTCTCTTACTTGTGTCTGTAATCTTAATTCTCAACTCAATATTTTTTTTCCTATTTACCTGCAGTGTCAATTGAAAAACAGTAATGCATACATTATAGCATACATATAATAGGTCTGATCAATGTCAACTTTTGTTGCACATTGATTTTTTCCAGCTGGTTTCCTGGACCTTAAAGGAAGAGTTCGCCGCTTTTACATGCATACATATGTTCTAACCTGGGCTTAGATGAGGCGATGCGTGGCTGGTCTTTGTGCGTGCCTTCAGCCCCGTAAGACAATCAAAGACGTTGTTTGCCTCTACAGTGTAGTCCCATGGCGCCAAATTTCGGAGAAGTTAGAAGCCACAAATCTCTTCCAAGTTGGCTCTGGATCTGCTACAAACCAGTCTCCATCAAACCAGTCCACCATTGCAAATGATTCCGTGCACTTTTCGCGTAGCACATCGTTGTTCTGTTGCCGGAAGTGAGTGGAAGGAGGCATCTCTCGGGGGGAAGCTTACTGCGCAGAGGCCGAAGTACTCCTTAAACTATAGTGCCCCTTTTTACCGCTTAGAAAATTGACAGTTTTAATTTTGTGTAACTATACTTTGAACGTGTAACTACTGACATAACCCTATTTACATAGGGGAAAATATTTGAGAAAAGAGATTGATCCGAGGCACTCTGAGGTTGCAAATAAAAGTCCTTTATTAGAACAAAGAGGGACTAGTCCCTTTATTTGCAACCTCAGAGTGCCCCGGATCAATCTCTTTTCTCAAATATAGACTCCTGGCTCTAGATCCTGAAGAGCACCTGACACGGGCACCTTTCTACCCACTGAAGCACTCACCTCCTTACATAGGGGAAACTTGGAAGAGATTTGTGGCTTCTAACTTCTCCGAAATTTGGCACCATGGGACTATACTGTAGAGGCAAAATGCTAACAATATCTTTGGTCGTCTAACGAGAATGAAGGCACGCACAAAGACCAGACAGCCACGCATCGCCTCATCTAAGCCCAGGTTAGAACATATGTACAGTATGCATGTAAAAGCGGTGAACTATTCCTTTAAGAAACCTTTTTCTTTATGCCGACATGACTTTAAAAGCCAGGTTACTCTTTGAGGAATTAAAGTAGTGCGTCAGATGTGGTATTTGGACTTGCAGCAAACCTTTTTGGACACCTCTCACAGTCACTCAGCAGTTAAATTCTCATTTATTTCCTTCATGCCATTCCTGCAGACCACAGATTGAACCGCAGTGAGATTAAAACATTGATTAGTAACGGTGAGTCTTGGAGTAGGCTTTTACCATTCCCCTCGGGTCTAAAACACAAAACTGTTTCTAATTATTGTGATCGCAGCGCAGATATGACCCACCCGCGGAGCTCATAAAAGCCATCGGATATGCAGACGTGCCCTGGCCCCTGATTGGTTCTGGATACCACAGTGTCTTAGACAATGGAAAACTCCTTTGGTTCAAGATCTGGTTTCTCACCCATCCTGAGATCACCTTGTAGTTACATAAGTCTTTTTTTTCCCTTTTGGCTGTGAATGGGCCAGGTTTCCAGTGGTCTGCCGCACAGGAAAACCACATACAGTGTGCGCTCAACGGGACAAACCTCTGAGACTAGTTTCTTCCGTTTCTTCCCTCTTGGTTGAGATGTCGGTTGAGGCTTTTTACCGTTGGACACATTTTGGATGCCTGCACGTGACATCACAACATTCTAAAGAGTTTATCTATAGTAGCCTATCGATAGTTTGTCTATAGTTTAAAACTGAGGTGGAGGGCAGCTGAAGCTTCCATAGTGGTAACTATCAAAACACAGATTTCTAGCATTGTTTTATTGGTAAATTCTAATCCACGTGAAATAAAAACAAAAGTTCAAAGCCTTCTCTGTCAGCACATATTTTCATAAAGATGTTCAAAAGTGGAGTCATTAATCAAAAACATGTGCATGATGTTGGCCAGTAAAAAGGACTTTCAGCCATAAGAATTATATGGCAGGTTTGTGAATCCAATCACTATCAAATAATGAACAGGGAAACATTTGTCACTTTTCTTTTTGGAAATGTTTTTCAACGTGTATTGGCACCTGCTCCAACTGAAACAGAATTCTAGGATGTAAACATCATTATCTGTATGTGGAATTCTTTCCGTTTTTAGATGTTGGCTGCCCCCTGGCGGCTGGAATGAGCATTTTGGTTATTTCTTTAAACATCCATAACTTCTGACAGGAATGAAGGTTCCACCTGGTGCTGAAGGCAACAGCTGGAACTGATTGATCATTACAGCAATGACATGTGGTGATGATCTGTGGCTCCCTCAGGTGGACACAGACAGTAACGGCAATGTGTATTTTCATTTATTTAACCAGGCAAGTCCCACATTTAAACCAACCTCAGATGACCAAAGTGCTGTCCATGAAAATGGACAATAAGTCCAACAAAACACAAGAACTACCTAATTTAATTAAAATGTAAAGAACTAATCAGTCCTTTTCAGACATGTGATAGCGTTAAGTGAAACCAATCAATCGCACAGTGGTTGATGCAGCTCCATTGTAGCGTTGCAAAATTAGTCCGAAAAGCCAGAAAAACCTATATACCCGCATAAAATGTTCCACAATACAACTATAAATTTGATATAGCAAAGATACAGGTTACGGGCGGCACGCTTTACAGCATGTACAATAGATCAGGATTAAAGAGAGTGAGTTTGAGAGTACAAATGTGGGACAACGGATGGAAATTAGCCCATGGCTACAATCCGGAGTGGCGTGTTTACATGCATGCTCATGTGCATGCACACTGTCCCAACCAAATAAACAAAACAAACAAACATAAATGTCATTGTAGCAAGTCAGGTCAGCTAGTCTACAGGTAATGTAATGTAAAGGGCACACAGGGGGCAGGGTTTGATTCCCACTGTCCATATGTGATTAATATCTGTATTATTATTTGGTAATGTTGTATTTTAGAGTTTAAAATGCCTAATTTGCATAAATTACTGACCAACCACCACAGCCAACCGGGAGTGGTGTAGTGGGACCCTGCCTAATGTTGGTTTGGTCTCACCAGCCATTTCAAACCAAGCACATGGAACTGCAGCACAAGGGAGAACAGGGGAGTGTGGCATCTTTTTCTTACCTGTGCTTAGCTTTAGCTCAGGGGTCAACTGCTGATCATCACTATCTCTTCTGCCAGAGCTATAGCTTACACTATTTAGTACTTTACTGCTGAATTCGACTTCACATATTACTATTTACAACTTCTGAAAAACATTGATGGGTACGTATATATTTACTGTTTAGTTATTGATTTATTTTGGTGAACCTTTTGCGACTGTGACTGAATCTGTCCCACATGCAACACTACAGTATTATTATGTAATGGATACAAAACGCAAGGGTGGAAAACAGAAATAGCACTATAATTGAAAAAAAAGGCCATTATTTCTGTTTATTTGAAAAGGATCCAGGATTTTTCCGCTGGCCTTGAACACACCATGCTCTGGCAGGTTTATATGGAGTCAGTGACACTTGAATGCATCCTGGTGTAACCCACATCAGACGGCTCTGCTCTCACGTCTGATGGAGTCCACAGATGTTAGAGGATATGGTTATGTCATTATTTTTCTTTAAACCAAGATTTAGTGAAGGGAGTGCAACAGGAAAGTCTAAACGGTCAGCTGAGATTTCTTGATAATTGACTGCCATCTAATGGTCAAGTCGCAAAATTAGAATTTATTTTATTATTTAGTCAAGTAAAAGTAGTGTTACATTGAAATAACTTTACTCTTACTACAAGTAAAGAGTAGTATTTACTTATTTATTTTTATTTGAGTCAATAATTACTCAAATAAAAATAAAGTACATGATGGAAATGCTACTTACAGTATGTGCTTTTGGGAACTTTTTATGCACAATAAAAAGCCCTTGATATAAGTGTGTACTTCTTTATGTACTTTTGCAAGTATGACATCAACATGTCCAGGGATTGTGGGTGGAAATTAGCACTTTTTGCTGACACCATAGAGTGTATATCAAATCTGGAGGGAAATGGCTTTCCCCGTAGCGCTCACCGTGGGCCAATTTGAACCGCCACCATGTTGAAATTTTGGGGGAGAATACAAGTCATCATGCCTGTAATTGATTAGTTTTCGAAACAATCACATGGGTGGGGAAGTGTCTCCATGTATATTCATGTACATTTAAATTTCAACATTAGCATTAGTAGAGGCCATATTTTTGAGGAGTATTTTGCAAAGATATGTCAAATATGTGGGAGAAACACATTGATCAGTCAGTATTATTTGACATATTTATGGCTTTGAATCCCAAGAAAGCAAAAAGGGGCTCATTTATTTTCCAAATTCAACAAAAACTCCACGGTAGCCCAATGGTTAGCGCTCCTACTTCACAGCTAGAAGGTCCCAGGTTCGATCCCAGGCCAGGACGGGACCTTTCTGTGTGGAGTTTGCATGTTCTCCCTGTGTTTGCGTAGGTTTCCTCCGTGTGCTCCGGTTTCCCAGAATGAATGAGAGTGAGTTTCTGTGTACGAGTGTGGGACAACGGATGGAAATTAGCCCACCAGTCTAGAGTGGTGTGTTTACATGTATGATTCTCATGTTCTTTAACATGCACTGTCCCAACCCAATAAACAATAAATGGAGTCTCTCTGATGAAGCTGATGATCGGGTGCCAAGAGGACTGGGCGGCAGTCGAGGGCGAGTGCCCCGACGGCCTGGTCCGCGCACACAGCATCTGGCTGTGGGGACGTGGAACGTCACCTCGCTGGCGGGGAAGGAGCCTGAGCTGGTGCGGGAGGTTGAGAGGTACCGACTGGACATAGTCGGGCTCGCCTCCACGCACAGCTTGGGCTCTGGAATCCATGTCCTGGAGAGAGGATGGACGCTCCATTTCTCTGGCGTTGCCCACGGTGAGAGGCGGCGAGCTGGGGTGGGCTTGCTCATTGCCCCCCAGCTCAGCCGCCACGTGTTGAAGTTCACCCCAGTGAACGAGAGGGTCCCTACGCCTTCGGGTTGGGGACAGGTCTCTTACCGTTGCCTCGGCAGTAAGGAGTACCCGGCCTTCTTGGAGTCCCTGGGAGGGGTACTTGATGTTGTTCTACTGGGGGACTTCAATGCCCACGTGGGCATCGACAGTGAGACCTGGAGGGGCGAGATCGGGAAGAACGCCCCCCCCGATCTGAACCCGAGCGGTGTTCAGTTATTGGATTTCTGTGCTAGCCACAGTCTGTCCATAACGAACACTATGTTCAAGCACAAGGGTGTCCATATGTGCACGTGGCACCAGGACACCCTAGGCCGGAGGTCGATGATCGACTTTGTAGTTGTGTCATCTGATCTCCGGCCGCGTGTCTCGGACACTCGGGTGAAGAGAGGGGCGGAGCTAAGAGAGGGGCGGAGCTAAGAGAGGGGCGGAGCTGTCAACCGATCACCACCTGGTGGTGAGTTGGATCCGTTGGCAGGGGAGGAAGCCGGTCAGACCTGGCAGACCCAAGCGTATCGTGAGGATCTGTTGGGAACGTCTGGCGGAGCCCTCTGTCAGCAGGGTCTTCAACTCCCACCTCCGGGAGAGCTTCTCCCA
>OMNZ01076505.1:3779-14285 GCA_900303255.1 Lesueurigobius sanzi
AAATCCAAAAGCAGAACTTCAACAGTGGCCACTATTATTTCACGGCTTTAGGAGTGACTCAGTCATAGCTTCGGTCCCAGACTTGATCGGTTGAAGCTAGCCTTAGCATTAGCATACTGCTGCTAGCTGCAATATTTTGTGTGGCGATAAAGAGCAGTATTGCGGAGTGTACATTTGACAGGTTAAGAGTTTTCAAATTAATTTAGATTAAGTTGGTGAAATTATCGGTTTGGAATTGATACCGATATTCAGATATTGTATTTTTTCCAGGAGCTGCTCTGGTATCCGACACCAGGATACCCTTAATTATTGCAGGTTATAAAGCTGAAATCCAAAGTGGTTCCCAACAGTTGTTGTGTTGTGTATCCCTTGGGCCTTTCATTTGTACTCCATGTACTCCCCGCCTCAATGGTTTTGATTATCAGCTAGAAAGTGAATGAATAAATAAGAGAAAGGAAGAACGAATAAGAAACAGAAAGAACACAAATCAACAGTTGTAGTACTTCTCAAAAAAGGCCTGTTGGAGCCGATACATGGGTAAGAAACCACCATGTTTTAAATTTGAATACGTATTAGCCCAGTACAATAAAGGCTTTTTCGAAAAAGTAAATATAGAATTATAATATGGGAGGAGTCATCATCAGTAGGGTAAAACTAACCTGCCTCGCAACGGTCTAAACCCAGCTCACGTTCCCTATTAGTGGCTGAACAATCCAACGTTTGGTGAATTCTGCTTCACGATGATAGGAAGTGCCGACATCGAAGGATCAAAAAGCGACGTCGCTATGAACGCTTGGCCGCCACAAGCCGGTTATCCCTGTGGTAACTTTTCTGACACCTCCTGCTTTAAACCCAAAAAATCAGAAGGATCGTGAAGCCCCGCTTTCACGGTCTGTATTCATACTGAAAATCAAGATCAAGAAAGCTTTCTGCCCTTCTACATTACCCTCAGAGGTATAACTGTAATCTGGTGGCTTGAGTTGCAATATTGCTACTTTGTATTGCAGTATGTATCATGTAATTGTGTATCTATTGTTTTAAATTATTATTATTATTGGCTATTTTTACTTTCAGGACTTTGTATGTTCTTGTAATTATGTGAAATAACAAAGATTAGGGGGGAAAATGTGAACACTACAGCACTACAACATTAGCGCAAGTTGACCTTGTGTGGGGCCGGTTTTCATCCACGTCAAAGGACCAGGGGCCAAACTTCAAAACTGAGGCCCAAAATAAAGCTCTACTTTCTACAAATGTCAGTGCTGCGCATCATATATGACCTATGGAGGGTTTTTTTGGGAAAGTTTATAAGATAAATTACTTAAAAGTACTTTGATTTGGAGAATGTATGTTGATTTTGAGCCTGGTTGGACTGTCTTGCATCATTATTGAACTGAAAATAAAGAAAAACTTAAACTTAAACTGGGGCAGGAATGTCCCTGGCAAGAGAAAAATGCTTCCATTGGCAATCTTAATTTAAAATAGTCTGAATCTAGTCAAAATCCTTTCATTGAGCAAGTTTCTTATCGGAGACAACAGGGTTTATGCAGATAGCGGCAAGTCAAATTTAATTTTTTAATGCCCAAATACTACATTTTTAATGCTACAAACGCCACAAATCAGTACGTATTTAATATCAATTTACATATTATATAAAACTCCAGTCTAGACCCTCATTTATGTATTTTTGACAAACTTATGCTGTAGAATTAGTTGAGCAATGTCATTACTTTCCAAGAACTTTTGATTTAATGCCAGGTTTAATTCTATTTAATGCTTTTTAATGACATTTAAGGCCTTATTTTTGACACAATTCATTTAATGATTTTTAATGCGGAAACCCTGGACAATTATTTTGTTCCAATGCATGTGTAAGAATGTTTCTCAAAATTATCTTGGAGGGCCAAACATCCTATGATAGAGGGCCAGATTTTGCCCCCGGGCCTGACGTTGCCTACCCCTGGACTACGTGCAGACCACACGCAGGACAGACATGAGGACACCCATACCCACACATGAGGAGTCCCCCGACAGATCATGGCATGAGAGAAAGTTTTTATTGAGCCACGCCTCCTCAGACTCAGAAAGACAAAAAATCCTCTAGTGTGTGGCCAGCTTAAAACACCTATTTATCAGTTAAAATGCAGCTACTCTCAAACTCTCACTCTAGTCTTTCTCTAGCTATAGACCCAGCCCCGGATGCTGTGAAAGTGTGTGCCGCTCTTCTTCTTCTGTAGGAAAACATGTCGAAACCCAGTTGTCCCTTGTGAATATAGACACTGCCTGCCATTGTCTTTTGATGGAAATCGCCTGGCCGTAACTCGCGTCCAAACTCTCAAATGTGTTGCACAAAAGCCAGCGCTATAGCCTTCAAGGGAATTCTGCCTCCGTGGGACTCCATTACCTACGAGCCCCAGTGCAAAAACACGCCATCATCGGGCCCTGTGGGAGCTGAGCCAATAGTGTCAAGAAATGGAGACGCATTATATAACAAGAAATATTGAGGCTCACGTACAGACTTGAAGCGAGACACAGCAGACCAGGGACAGCATTTAAATTGAGTGTTAAAAGATTGATGTTCAGAGGGATATCTTGTTTAGTTTCTTAATAAGCAATTTGTGAGTAGGGCTGAGTATCCATTCAAATTTCCCAAATCGATTTGAGTACCAATTTTACTTGGAAATGGTAGACATTCTGAACTAAAGCACTTTTTTTTATTATTATTCCACAAATATTTGAAGAGTTCATTTGCAAAAACAGATAAGTGCCATTTACAAAAATCAACATTTTCCTTTGTGTAGCTTGTTTTATAATGACCAGACCTATATTAGTGGATCAGATATATTAAGTTACTTGTTCTTTATTAAATTGATTCGACTTTAGTTGTACGTGTGTCATCTGTAGAGTAAGGTGATCAAAATGTAGAACAATTTGGCAAAGAATTCAGAACGGAGATATCTGCTTTTGAAAATTTGCATATGCTTCTATAAACATAAAAGGCTATAAACCTGACCTTGTATGTGCCATCTGGGTTTATTCTCCATATTCTTGCATCTTTTAGAAAAAAAAAATATCCCATAGATTTTCTCATTTTTGCACAAATGTACTGTAACTCCATACTTTTGCCCTCCATGTTCTTGCATCTAAACAGAGGCAAAAAAACAAAAAAAAAAGAACAAGTTTTTACCTAGTACCGTTCTGAATCCCTGGGTGATTGTGTAAAGAGCAGAGTCACCAATTTTGTAAAATGCTAACTTAGCCTTTTCAACATGAATTTTCAATGCGAGTTTAGAAGAACAAGGCTGGACTCATTTTAAACCCAGAACCCTCCTCTTCCGAATGCGAATCACCGCATTGGTTATTGGTGAATAAATCTGTAAAAAATAATTTTGCCTTGTTTTTTATTCAAAACTCAACAAATCAGTGAAGTACATATTGAAAAATCTCTCTGAACAAACCTTCTAGATATTGTTAAGTACCAGATTGTAACGTTTGTAGTCTGTAGGAGCTACTAAAGTGGAGATGTTAAGTGGAGATGTTGTCGCCTCAAATGAAGTTACAATTTCCCATATAGTTCTATGGAGAAACGTTGAATCAGTGCAATGATTACACTCCGTATTGTAAAAATGAGGTCATCTACTTGTTTCCCAGTGACAGTGTATAAGATTAAACTGGCCCGAAACTTGAACACGGGAAAAATGATGATTTGCTGCAGTGTCTCACCTTGATGTCACGGTCTATTTTCATATGGGCTGCAACACTAATCTGGGCCTGATGCTTTTCCATAGTCAACAGAATGAGGTCCACAAATGACACGGCAAATTGGAAGTGTACACGCTGCAGCGCACAGGTGTTAAAAGTTGCACAGTCACCATGCCACCGTTCACTAAAGAAAGAAGATAATGGGATGATTCGCAAAACGTTGGCGATCTTAGTCTAAAAAGGGGAGACACTGTAGGCAAGCTCAGTTTTTTCAGTTTTTTGGGCCAATTTGCGCTTAAAGGAATAGTTCACCGCTTTTACATACATATATATGTTCTAACCTGGGCTTAGTTGAGGCTATGTGTGGCTGTGTGATCTGCTTTGTAGCGGCAAAATGCTAACAGCGTCTTTGCTCCTCTTACGGTAATGAAGGCACGCACACAGATCACACAGCCACACATAGCCTCAACTAAGCCCAGGTTATAACATATGTATGTATGTAAAAGCGGTGAGCTATTCCTTTAACATAATTTTCACCTGGAAACAAATACATGGCCTAATCTTTACAGTAATGAGAGTAATTCTTCACTGATTTCTCCATAGAACTATGGGAAAGTGTACCTTCAATGACCATTTTCTCACATTGTGGCGACCACGTACAGACCCCAATCTTTACAGTCTTGTAATAAACAATATTTTTGAAAGTTTGTTCTGAGTGAATTTTCAACATTTAATTCCTAGCCTGATTTATTGAGTTTGGAACCCTTAAAAACAAAAATTCTTCAGTCTTCATCTGTACTCTGTAATTGAAGTGTAGGACGTTTCAATCTTAGTCCAAAGATCGTCATCAGCTTAATAATGACTTGAGCACGCTTGTGGGTCTCTTAAGAGTGAACCAGAAGGAGGAGTAACCTCTAAGTCCCTTCACTCTTGGTGCTAAAAGTAGAAAAATGGCTTATATTCATACTTAGTATGGCTCGTTACCTCTGTATTGTGTCACCCTGGGCTAAGTTCTAAGTCTACAAGGACCTACACAAACCATCCATCCATCCATTTTCTTCCGCTTTATCCGGGGCCGGGTCGCGGAGGCAGCGGTCTGAGCAGAGATGCCCAGACTTCCCGATCCACACACACCTCCTCCAGCTCTTCCTGGGGGATCCAAGGCGTTCCCAGGCCAGCCTAAAGACCTTGTCTTTCCAGCGTGTCCTGGGTCTTCCCCGGGGCCTCCTCCCAGTGGGACGTGCCTGGAACACCTCCTGGAGGCGACCAGGAGGCATCCAAAACAGATGCCCGAGCCACCTCAACTGGCTCCTTTCGACGTGGAGGAGTAGCGGCTCTGTTCCGAGCTCCTCCCGGGTGACTGAGCTCCTCACCCTATCTCTAAGGGTGCGCCCAGCCACCCTGCGGAGGAAATTTTGTATTCGTGATCTTGTCCTTTCGGTCATGACCCAAAAACAAAGTGTCAGTAATACTGCCTGGCCAAGAATAAAGTCAACACCTGGATTTAACTAAGCAAATAGAACTGTGGTCGATGCAGTTTGTCAGTTTTAGGTTCAGCAACACTATCTGCCCAAAGAATGAGATCGGCTGAAACATGAACATCCTGAATTATTATTTATGAGGTATTCCATGAATGGATTTCTTCTTCTCTGATAGCACAGGCATATTCCAAGATGAAAACCCCAGGATCAGGCTCATGAAAGAGTGGTTCAGGAGTGTGAATGGTCATCTTCACACATGGTATCATCCACCACAGTATCCATCTTAACTCCACTGAGAATAGTCGGAGAAGGCTTTGCTCAGTGTTCACACTCTTCATCATCAATACAAGATCGTAGTGAAAAATTAATGCCACACTGGATGGAAACAAATCTTTGGACATTACAGAAGCTTATTGAAACAATGCCTCAGCAAATGTTGCCAGGCAGTCTATATCTCAGTAATATACAGCAAAAGTGTCAAATTGATATCACTCAGTTAAACATTTTTTTTTGCTATATAACAGTGTTAAAACTATTTGCCATGCATCACCCTCAAGTGCCATCGACTCATTTATTGTACGCAAAATATGAATATGCATAAGGCTCATTAAACATCCCATTAGCTGAAATGTCATTATTATTGACTGTTAATCTCCAAAGTAAACAACAAACTCCAGCTGCTACACAACTCTGAATAGTTACTACTTTACGCACTGGGGTTATCGTAAGTTCATGTCAGTTTAGGACATGATTACGGAGAAAAAGTGTTTCCACAATTTGGGTTTGCGCTGAAAGTCTTTTTATGTTTCTGGTCTCATGTAAGATTTATAAATTTGCGTCCTGTCAGCTTCCCGGGGGTTAATTTCCACGTTGTGCATGAGTTGTGGGGAAACAAGGAAAAAGTGTCAAAGAAGCGTGGAAAAATAATAATCTACTTGAAGGGTGTCTGAGGATAAAGATTTTATTGCAAATCTGCTACAAATACATGGATAAAGAACAATCAACATCTTTCTGTGCAGGTTCTCAGTCGTACAGGAGTTGTCCATCGTAGGCAAAGATTCTTCAGTCTTCATCTGTACTCTGTAGTTGAAGTGTAGGACGTTTCGATCTTAGTCCGTCATCAGCTTAATAAAGACTTGAACACGTCCGTGGGTCTCTTAAGAGTAAACCAGAAGGAGGAGTTAACCTCTAAGTCCCTCCTCTCTTGGAGCTAAAGGTTGGAAGACAAACCACTGAGACAGAAACCTATTGACAATAACAACCTCAGAGTGAAACCATCGCACTGTCATGCTAATGAGCCTGGACTACTGGGCGGAGCAGGGCCATAGGGAAGTGTCAACAGCCTTATAAACTTAGCCCAGGGTGAGACAATACAGAGGTAACTAGCCATATTAAGTAGGAATAGGCTAAGATGTTTTCCTACCTTTAGTTCCAAGAGAGGAGGGACTTAAGGGTTAACTCCTCCTTCTGGTTTGCTCTTAAGAGACCCACGAACATGTTCAAGTCTTCATTAAGCTGATGACGATCTTTGGACTAAGATCAAAACGTCCTACACTTCAACTACAGAGTCTACAGAATCTTTGCCTATGAAAATCAACATCTTTGCAATAAGTTTAGATAAGGTTAACCTCTCACAGAGTTCCCACTCTTTACTTGAAATTATTTTCCAGGTAATTTCCAGGATTTTCCATGACATTTTAAAAAGCAAAAATACATAAAAACCATTGTGATAACATATTTCGAGGCCCTCTCTGCCCTCACCAGCGCCCCCTGTTTTTGCAATCTAATAAAGGCTAAAGCCTGTAGCTTTGTGGTCTGAAGAGATTTGAGCTTAGACATGTAAAGCATTAGTTTTCTTGGGAACATGGTAAAATGGGGGGTTCGGGAGTCCTCCCCTGGGAACAGTTTGAAAGAGAAGATCATTTTAGTCCGATTAGGTTCATAAGGTCTTCTAGTAACAATGCTGATTTCTTTTCTTATAGTCAGACCTGTGTATTTTGTTTTACCTTTACAGTTTCGGCTGCTTGAACTGCTGCCTTCCTAATTTTTCCTGCGTTCTGGAGCAGAATGAGCTAGTCTTTAATCTGGTGTGGTGGGCAAAGTATCACTTACATTTATAAAGCAAAGGGAGGAGAAACATAGTCAAGGATAAAATGTGTTTTTCCATGACAATTGGCATTTTTTCCATGACTTGAAAAAAGTTGGTAATTTTCCAAAGTTTTTCAAGGTTTTCCAAGTAGAGTGGGAACCCTGCTCTTAGCAATGAAGTCGAAAAATCTGCATTGTGCTTGTTGCGGGATCTGATATCACCAAGTAATGAAGAGTCCAGGGCCAATGTCATCTTGTTTACCCGGGACCAATGTTACAGCCAGCCAATCAGGGCTCAGTTCTGCTACATAAGGGGAGTCTGCTTTGAAAACTTGAGATGTCATGACAAAAATTGAGTTTAGGAACAGGGAAAGGGCTAGGTTTAGGTATATTTTCAGACAAATCAACAATCGATCTATCCAAAATTACAGTTCCTAAACTTAATTTTTGTCATGAATTCAAAGCAGACTGTCCCTCCCCTTGTCTAGCACAACTGACCCCTGATTGGCTGGCTGTAACATTGGTCCTGGGCAAACAACTTGTAGTTACCGTCATCCTCAAGTTTAATCCATAGGTTCTTAGACTTGTTGTGAGCCTATATATGTGTTCATTACGTCCCTCTGTCTTTATTGAACCGTGAGTCCGGAGTAAAGTTCAAATGAAACTGAAAGTGGTGATACTGCATGTTCTCCGGTGCACTATTCAATCCCCCGCACATGTTGCAAAGGGGATGACACATCTCCGTTCATTACCGTGTTACCGTACATGCGCCGAGATGCTGACTCGGCTCTCTGAACACAGTCTGGAACCGTGGAGGCTAAAGCGCACAAACAGGCTCTTGTGTTGTGGGGAATCAATAGTTAAACAAATACTACATCTCCCCTCGGTCAATAGGCATATCGACTGTGGTTCATCCTCTGTTAAAACAAGCCAGAGGGAGTCTGCTTTTCCACTTTACATTTTTATTTAATTTACTGCTGTTTGGGTTTGCACACTCCACAGGTGCGGAAATATTCAGATGCCAAATTCAATAAGGCGCTGTTGTCGATTTTTAAAACTTTTTTCAACTGCTTTGGACAACACCTTCGCCTTAAGTGTTTGTCAGACTTAGTTGAATGTTTTTAAAGTGAGGCTTAAATGTTTTTTGTCTGGACCTCAACATTTTATGAAATCATGTTGGTAACACTTAAGATTACTGACCACTACATACTGTGTACTAACAAGGTAATTACTCGAAACTCTCCATGTAATACCAAGATATTTACACTCCTATTACTGTAATTACTCTGTAATAACATACTTATATCTGGTATTAACAAGTTAATTACAAAATAAGTACTCAATACTTTCCATGTAAAACCAAGATAGTTACACCCCTATTTCTGTAATAACACTGTAATAACATAGTTATTTTCAAGTTTGTACCACTACATAATAAAGAATTTACTCTATACTTCCCATGTATTACCACGATAGTTACTACATACTATGTACTAATGATAGTGAATTCCTCCAACGTGAGATCAATAAAGAACTATCTTATCACAGCATCATTAAGAAAGTCAATATAGATTTGAGCCAGTAATTTTGAGCGGCTCTCTCAAATGGCCAGTGCACAAAGATTTGGCTCCCTGTAAAGAGCCATGGATCACGTCACTAGCCTGGGTGTAAAACAGTGCATACAAGCTTTCATTTTTGGCTAATCTAATCAAATCCACGGCACCATAATGAATTCACTTTTAGCGCAGAACTGTTCAGAACTGTTCCTAGGATAACTTGTGGAGACTAGAGATATTATGAAATAGTTAATATGAAATAGTAAACAGTGTCACAAATGTTTGACGGGTTTCCTTGGTGTCACAAACGAGGGGATAACAAAAAACTGAAAAGCGTTGCATAATACATGGCTTCACTCACGCTGAGGTTTTCCGTTTTCATACAGCGCTTAAAGTTAAAACAATTTCAGATCTTCAATTAAAATATGGAAACACATGCGTGAGGGGTGCATTCAGAGTGAGCTGTGATTGGATAAACATCCGCTGGAGTGTTTTTGTGTGTGATGTTGCTAATTAAGCTTTTGAAATACGTTGTGCATTCCAATTTGACCGCAGGCAGGTAAAAGATTTGATCCATCTCGCTGAAATAAACAAGCCAAATCAAAACAGAAATCTCCCAGTGTCACATGAAAGCACCGCCGACTGAGCTAACCAGCGCAGCAGGACTAAATGCGTCTCATCTATATGCGTAGGCTTTCAGCGGATATGGGATTTGACAGTTTATGGATGTTACAAGTACAATTCTGCCCTCATCATAGAAAAACGGATATAGCTGCCCACTTTAGCAATGTACTATAGGAGAAATTGAAAGGTATTTTTAAAGATGAGATGCAAATTGTAAATTTTTTGGTCTTTCTGTGCCTCGGGGTGTAATTAGATGTGTCTCTAACTGCCTTTCAAACGCTCAATTTTGAAGCTTGGCATCAGCAACGAAAAGTGGGAACACCAGAATTTGCATTTAGAAACAGTTCTGCTCGCCTTGAGGTTTTTTTTTTTTTTTTATTTTGCGAATAAGCGCATTTTGGAAGATGGAAACAGGTATCGCATAAAGTGTGACGTAGCAAACAAAAAGGACATGTGACTATTGGCTGAGCCGCCTTTTGGACTGGAGTAGACAGAAGCAAAGAAGTCCCATACGCAGGTTGTTTAGTCCAAAGGATATTTTCCCAGATGTGCAGGACAGCGATAAACTGTATTTGCTGCTGCATCATGCTGTAGCAACAGTGTGCATTGCAATGGACCAAGTTGGCCGCTAAAAACTTGCCCAGAGACACAGATGCTGCCTAATCGTCATCAGAAAACCCACTCTGGGAGTCAGGGCCGCTGCTAGGCATTTTGGTGCCCTAAGCAGAAATGTTTGGAAAAAAAAAAAACTACGCAAAAAATAATTGTAGAAATTACCTGCAATGGAATAATTTAATCGTTTTTATTTGTTTAATTTAATAGTTAATCCCCCCCAGTGCCCCCCAGAACCTGAGTTTCTCTGCTCCGCCCCTGCATCAAAGCCGTTCTCCGCTCCGTTCCGCTCACACCACTTTCCCTCTCTCTGCACGTCTCTCACTCCGCGCTGAGCACAGGCTCCAGAGAACACTACAGGCTCCAGAGAACACTACAGGCTCCAGAGAACACTACAGGCTCCAGAGAACACTACAGGCTCCAGAGAACACCACACAAGCTGC
>OMNZ01076507.1:0-10337 GCA_900303255.1 Lesueurigobius sanzi
AGCCTTACTCCACCCACACCAAAAATTTGAAATCTGCAGTGAAAGAGGCGTGTTCGCTAATCCAACTCCAACTGGCTACGGGGGAGGAGCCACAGTGATACCACAGCGTTAGAGAGGATGATGAGGCGTGGCAGAGCTGATGACGTAAACTTCTACCTACAGCACAACTTCCACTTTATCAGCGAACCGCAAAATTCGAATGAAATAGATACACATTACGAGTTCAACCTCTAGAGGGCATTAGCCACACGGTTTTAGGCATAAAAGGGCACTTTTGAGCAGGTTTGCACTAAAATGTCAAAATATTAACTGGAACATGTAGACAATACTATTACACACCCATTTGCACAGTTTATCAGCAAAAAAAAGTTGGTTTGGTGTTTAGTTGTTCTTTAAAAACAATATCCTGGAGAACTGGGTCACTGAAATGTCAATTATGCACTAATATCAAGGGGTTTTTCCACATGAAAAGTTACATAATGCACCTTTAAAAACACATTTTGAAGACTAAACTAAACTATAAAGGCCAATTCACACCAAGTTTGGCTTCTAGAGTCGGTGTCTCACAGTCACCGACCAGGAGCGCAGTGATTGGTCGCTCCTTTCACAAACTATCATATGTCTCTCATCCAATATCTAAAACGGTCTATCAAGCAAATATTTATGAATGTAGGCGATCACATATCTTCAACAACAGTGTGCTGCTGCTGCTATACAGTATGACCTCAGCTTTTGCCACATGGTGATGAAAACATGAATTGCCTCCCGCATTGACATCTGCAATAATCCACTCTGTTTAATCCATTGATGAGAAAGTGTTGCATTTAGGCTCAAAGTGCATTGATATAAACTAGTGCTGTCAAAAATATCGCGCTATTATCGCCTTAACGCAAATCAATTTTAATGGCGTCATTTTTTTTTTTTTTTTAATCACGAGATTAACGCCCAACCCTAAAAACTGGGTCTCAATTTGCCAACCCGACCCCGCACACATTAAAAGCAACTCAGAGTCACGCAACAGCTGCCTGTCAATTAAATGCAGTGCTGTCAATTAAACGTGCCGAATTTACGGAGTGGAAATGGCCATTTTGTTTACATGTAATGAGCTGCTGAAACACCTTTGAAATCACATATGGACGCAAGAAACTGATTCGAGGCTTTACTTTCACCACATCATGGACAACTATTTGTGTCAAACTAAACAGGAGTTTGGAGCTAAATGGCCCATGCAGGAGCTTACCTTATGACACGTGAAGCTGCTCTTTTTCTCTACCTCTCTCTTCAGGCCAGTAACATGCTCTCATCCTGATAGATCTATGTCTGCTTCATTATTTTCATTATCAAATAGTCCCAGCTATATGCTATAGGCATAGACTGGTGATGCTTTTACCCTATTAAACTGGAGATTCAACAAGGCACAGCCAACTCAGAGTGAGGTTCATGGATAATAATGCATATTTTGCGCTGAACATTGCGCAATAACATATAAAAAACATATGTGCTCTTTATAACCCGACTGTACCTACAGTAAAAATTGTATGAATGTTGAAATAGAACACTACACATTGTTTTCAATAAAGAACATTTGCACAAAGCCTATCCACTTTTCTATATTGATTGAAGAGTATTAAAATGATAATTCAAGGGACAGAATAGACACAAATGTGCAATAAATTTGTTCACACACACCCGCCTCTCCCCAAATTTACATTGACAGTAATTAATTTCTCTGAATTGGCAATAAAACAATCTATAGCTTTCATATTATTGATATAGACACAAACAGCGCCGAGGACCTGAGAGCTAAACCTAGTCAAGTCCAATTCCCTTCTGTGCCTCAGAAACTCAAGTCCACAGTGTACCAAATCCTCCAATGTTCCGAGTCAAATCCTTGTGTCGTTTGTGGAACTAGAAGCATTACATCTTTATTATATAGCTGTCGGCAGAACATTAGGCTCAATAGTTTCTAATTGAATGATCATTTGGATAAGTCTTTGTAATAGAAGCCCCCTCTGAAGCTTTTTGATTACGGAACAGCTCTGCCTTGATGAAATATTAAGGCGCTGTTGGGCTCTGCTGTGTGCTCACTTAAACTTTAATGAGAATGTAATGGTTGAGCCGTGTGTGTGTAATCACTCGGACAAAGAGCAGCACATGAGAGAGGCCACGCTTCAAACTCACTGCTGCAGGAAGAGTTCAGCTAACAGTTACCAATTCGGCTTGTACAAGAGAGTGCAGTCTGAGATGAGAGGAGATAAGATGAACTTTATTAATCCTAAAGAGGAAATTTGTCTTGGGCTACAGTTCCGCTTGTCTGCACACACAGTTCATACAATACATACAAGTCATAGTCTCACACACACACACACACACACAAAAGTAACACATCTGCAGTGTCTCCAACGGTTTTATACGAAAACAGTTCCCCAGATGGCATTAGTTTGACTGTTCTACTGAATTATTAAAAATATACATTCATTGAAGAGTTTGTGCGCAGCAAAGCGACTGAAGAGCATTATACGTATAAATTACATTCTGTTAAGAAGTGCCCCCGAAGTTGGAACAAAGGAGTTCTTGAAGCATTAGTTTTGTGCGTGATGACTCTGGAGCGCCCCCTAAAGGCAGTACTTCATATTCACCATGCAGGACATATGACGTCCCGGGTTCGATCCTGGGCCAGTACAGGGTCTTTCTGTGTGGAGTTTGCATGTTCTCCACGTGTCTGTGTTGGTTTCCTCCGGGTGCTCCGGTTTCCCCTACCACTAAAAACATGTACAATAGGCCAGGATGAATGACGTCTGGGTGAGTGAATGGTGGGGGTCGGAAGGTCCGTTGGCGCAAGATATGTGCAGCCACACCTCTGTCGGTCTGCCTCAAGGGGCAGCTGGTTACCACTGGAGTGAATGTCTGTGAAAGGTGCTATATGAATAAAGCTCTTCTTCAGTGCCAGGACGGTCTTCTCATAAATGTCGGGTCTAAAAATATAATCTATATTTAAATAAAATTTGACTAAATTATGTCTAAACTGGGTGTACCAGTCAAAAACAGAAAAATAGCTTAGATGCATTGCTAAAATAGAAGTGAGAATATCTTTAATTAAAATGACAAAAGTCTAAAATTGCAAATGACCCCGAGTACCACCAGGTGCCACCAGTCGTACCTGTAAATTTGTAAAAAAAATAAAAATGGAAAGAGCTTGCGAATGTGCAGTGATTTGTTTCATTGTCATAGTAGTAAACTTGATTAGACATTTTTGGAATGGAATTTGTCAAAAGCTGGATGCATAAATTTGCATATACAGTATATATAAAATGCATGTGATGAATCGATGTGTATGGAAAGGTTTGGAAAAGCTAGAAAAGTGCTATGGCTGTGGCCATCAGTTGAAATTAAACTCTCTCACTCTGTCCCTGTTTGAGAACAGTAAAAATTAGGCCAACTACACAATGACAGCCGGCAAGGTTCAAGCCAGTGATCCCTTTCTTATCCATATTTATGACATCTACTTTATTAAATGAATTTATTCAATTTAAGCACCCCGTGATGTTCGAAGAGTTACAAGTAGGGCTGCACAATATAAGAAAAAAATCACCTCTAATACCGGCTTTGAATACTGCACTAACAATATTTTTTAATAAAAACAATTAGTAACAATTTTTACAAAACCATTTGTCTGGACCCACCATCAATCTATATTGCCAAACCACATCCAAATGAGTATTAATTAAGCAAAAAACAAAAAAAACATGTACAATAGATCAGGATGAATGAGAGTGTCTTTGTGTGGGACAAATGAAATACAATCCGGAGCGGTGTGTTTACATGCATGGTTCTCATGTGTGTCCATTAACATGCTCTGTCCCAACCAAGATAAATAGTAATAATAAATTTAGCATATAAATAATGTGAAATTTTGTACATTGAACATTAATATAAAAAAAATCAAAATGACTAATTCTAAGTCAAGAATTATTTTGTGCGTATTTACCAAATCCATCTTTTAAAAAAGACCCACTTTTGGGTCCCGACCCACCAGAACCACTGGTCTAAGCAATTTCCATTTATAATTGTTTTTTTTCTGATACTATTTCAAAAACTGTATCTCTTGTTTTCTTTATCAACCAGTAGATCATGATTATTCCCAGTATCCATTGGGATAAAAGCAGGTTTGTGTCTGGTGACTAGACATGTTATGACTGTGCCCTGGTTGGCACACGCCTCTGGTGCAGTTTGTAAGCAGCATGTGGTTACGATGACTCAACGTTTATGTTCCGCTCCCAGACGCTCACAGCCACGCATTCCAACACTGCTCATTCATCCACTGGAGGCCGGCCAACCAGCGCAAAACGTTTGGCAACTATCAAATCTCATACTGTTACGGTAAAGGATTCAGGCTAATTGTTCTATCCAATTCATTAAAGGGCCCGTACCAAGCCAGAATGACTGTTTTACAGAAGGGTAATGTGCTTTTTATGGGGATATTTGGTAATCAATTTCAAAATCATCTAATCACTGCCCCACATTTTGTTGGTAATGCCATTTAGTAATAAACGTCTTTTTCAAAGTTTCCCTCGCCTTGGTTTCTGGTTCAACGTGTGCTACAAAAACAAATCAACTCATTTTGAAAACCCTATGTGGAAAAAAATAGTAAGACAGTTCTTATTTTTCTTTTTAATTAATAGGTGAGTGCATATTAATGAACATCTGCAGCATTAGCAGTGTAATAATGCCATATATAGCAAATATGCTAGTTCTATATTTTCTGGTAGGCTAACATTAGATTTATCACACAAAAATAAAGTCCAGTTAAAATGGGGTCCTTATGAATGTTTTGACACAGTTTTACATAAAAAAATTGAAATGAAAAAAAAACGGCCCCCAAAGCTAAATGCTAGCATGTAGCGCATGTAGCGCATGTAGCGCATGTAGCGCATGTAGCGCATGTAGCGCATGTAGCGCATGTAGCGCATGTAGAGCATGTAGCGCTAGATCAATAAACAATCTATCTAGCATTAAGCTAACGTTAGCATTATGGTGAATTGGGTTGTTGTTCCTCTTCATGTCTCTATATCTTTATTTGGTTGAACATACATCCATAATTCAGCATTTGCTAAAGTAAAGTAGTTGTGGAGCAGTTGGAAAGTTGAGCCATTCTCCTGCTTTGTTTTCCCCTCAGTAGCTAGCTTCCAATGTGATCGTTTGTGGGCGTTCACAGAGTTGGCGTCTGTATCTATAAGTCTTTTTATTGAGTCACAAACTATCATGCCTTTCTCGTCCAATAGCTAGAACTTTTATCAAGCAAATATTTATGCATGTGTCCTGTATCTTTGACACCACAGTGCACTGTAGTTATCTTAAATTTAGTTTCTGCCATGTGGAGATGAAAAGAATAAATTACCTCCCACATTGACAAACACCTGCAATAATTCTGTTTTGTGATTTGATTGGAGAAATGATTTGTGAAGTGTTGTGATTGTGCTCATTGAACTCAAATGTAAAGCACAGTTGTGAGAAAACATCTCTGAACCTTAGCTACTAGCGGAGCCTGCTGTTGTAAAACATTGTTACGCCTGCACTGCAAAAAGTACTGTGAACAAAAAATAAGTAAGAATACCTTGTTGTAAATTTGACCTTGATTTGAGTAACCAATTTTAAGAAATCTGCCAATGGGGTATGTTTTTTTTAAGAAAAGACATCGACAACAGTGAAAAACTAACCCCATTGGCAGATTTCTTTAAAATAGTTACTCAAATCAAGGGCAAATTTACTTATTTCAAGAAAATGTTACTTATTTGTAATGTTATTTGGGTCTTTGCTGTTAAGACGTGGTCATAAACAGAAAACACAAGGACTCAAGGCGAAACGTGAGGGGACAGAACGTCGCTCGGCCCATGGAAGGAGTCAGATGGTTTGGGTGGTGAGAAGCCTTCTTAAAGCATTTTGTAAGCAGAGACAAAGCTCTACTTGTTTTCCCTACAGCCAACATATGCATTACTACGAACAATAAAACGTGAAATGCCAAAGCTACAGAGTCAAAAAGTCAATTTAAGTCTGAATAAAGCTTAATATCATTTCTTCAAAGGAGGAAATGTTTCAGGAATGCAGTTGATGAGCCGCGGCTTTCGTAAGGCCGGTCTTTGCTGTGGAGAATATGAATTCATGTCTGCTGTGGAGCCCTGGGGTCAGAGCATACGCTGTGTGAATGCTGTGAGCCGGAGTGTGTGGGAGGAGCTGGCTGACGCTCAAAGAGTCTGCTGCTACAGACTGAGGAGGTCCGCCTGCTCCGCTCTGACTCAGCCATGACCTGCTCTGTGTTCTGTGTAGCATATTCTCCAAAGGCAGCGGATCAGCGGGAGAGAGCGACGTATACAGGGCTAGAAGGTCCGATATCGCGTTTTCTTCAGGCTTTTTTTAACTACTTTGGACACCTTAGCCTTGGATTTCTTTGTAGTATAAATTAAGAATCATGTATGCGTCTAGAGAATACCTCCAAGACTTGGGTGGTATGGAATCCAGCTGAACAAAATACCAGTATAGAGTCTATCTGCAGGTAGAGAGACGACTGGGAACGAGCAAAAAAAGAATCAAAGGCTGCGAAGTTGCCAACGTGGCTAAGGCGTAGAGCGCACGATTTCATCATAACAAGTCTGGGGAAAGTATATGGACTTAAAAATATGGAGGAGCTTGGAGCATGGATCAAAACATGCTGACAAACACTGGAGCGGAAAAAAGATGAATGAATGTGCTTATTTGAAACATCCTTCCTGGAAAGTCACTGCTCTAAAGTCAGTTTGTGATAATAAAGCAGGAGGCTACATATCCACATCCTATATTATGATTGCATTTTGATGTATTCACCGACTTTCTTTTTCACTAAGTGTCCATTAATAATGATTTTTACTTCACTGAGTAGTCAAGTCTATGTAGAAAGTCTGGCTGGCGCCTAGTTGAACTGAATCTGCTGCCAACATTGAAATCCATCTGCATTTGGGTTTTGTTAATTACTGGGAAATAGTAAATATCAATTAATTTTCATGTGAGCTTTGACGATCATTCCATGCAGATACCGTCATTTCCTGCCTCATTTCTTCACACGCATAGAACGATGCGGCTAATTTATAGATTTTTACGGACACACGAGCCCCACCCACCGTCATTTTTTCATTTGATTTGGGAGTGTGGCTGACACAGAATCAGCGCAGGCAGTTGTTAGATGCTTCTCCCACCTGTGGCATTCACCGGACCTGCAGCACCAACAGCGCGGCTCCCTCCCCAGTCTCCCGTCGCCTCTCGTCATCATTAAATAGCCTATTTCAGCAGCCTTTACGCACATTCATTCATTCAGAATTTAGTCTACATCCTACGCTGCTTTATTTATTCCAACATCAGTGCCGGCGAACATCGGTATGCAGCCCATCTTGCAACAGAAAAAACTTTTTTTTTTCTTTTGAAATTTGGTTGGTGCGGCTTAATAGTCTGGAAATGATAGTAGTGTCCGCATTTGAGCTTTATGCAGACTTTACTCACAGTGTCCGTGGCCTAAGGTTTCAGATTCATGTCCCCATTAAATGTTAATATACAGTATGGTATACGTGCACTGGGTGGATCAGTCGTACCTCACAGCTCTGCCAGCGGTTGGGAATGTTGGGCCGCAGCTTCTGCTCACACACCACCTTCCTCATCTCCTCCACAGAGGGGTCCGACTGCACCAGGTCGTAGTAGGGCAGCTGGTAGTCCTCGTGGATGCCTGGACAGACAAAGGGTGCAAAGGGGTTCATTTTTATTATAGTTCTTTTCCCAGTATTTGTTTGTTTGTTTTGTTTGGGAACGTGAGCTGGGATTAGACCGTCGTGAGACAGGTTAGTTTTACTGATGATGTGTTGTTGCAATAGTAATTCTATTGCAACAACACAATAGGCTACTGATATACTACTATATCAGTAGTATAGCCTATATATTACTGATATAGTAGGCTATATAGTATATCAGTATATAGCCTATGTGTATGGAGCGGGAGAATTTTATTGTGTAAGGCCAAAAGGAAGGGCTAATTTCTTAGATTATTGACAAACAGGGCAACTTTGGAAAGTGTCACCATTGTTTTGGACAATGCTTGAAGGCGTGTACATTTCCAACACATGGATGGACCAGGTATTTATGAACGCGTGCCGCACACGGAGAAAGAGAGGCAGCGGACAACACATGCTCTGACTATAGCAGCGTCTCACTGGGAGAAGTCCAGCACAGTCCGCTAAATCAGAGCCCGGTTTAAAAGCACCATTCTACAAACGCATGTGGCAAACTGTTCCATGTGACGGCTCTGGTGCTGCGTAAAGAGGCACATATTATGGGCGGCTCATAGCAAAGTAAATGCACTTGCATCATCTTTTGTCACATACAGTAGCTACAGAACGTTTGGTGATATGGGCAGATCAGCCTGCCCTCTGCATTGCATTCAAATCACTAAACTTATACACGTTTGAGGTTAAGGTCTAATGTCTTAGTGGGAGTTTTACCTAGTGCTTTTTGTGCACATGATGGGAGAGCTTCTGGTCTTTCATCCCGGTATGGCATACCACCTCAAAAATCTTTTAGCGGAACGCAGTACCAGGCCCTGGTCTTTCCTCGTCTCACACCATAGTCACAGTGAAGACAAGCTCTACATACGCTTTGTCATATTTCCTTTCGGGAGACTTCCATTTGTCTCATTATCTCAGTCTTTCTTTCCATCACTGTTAAATATAAAAAAGCATGTTCCCCGGCGTCACACTTTAGTCTTTTCATTGCCATTCACATTTTGTCCACTTTCTCTGTCCCAACCCCCATCGCCAGATGGGGAGTGGTCTAGATCCCTTGCTGTTCATTTGCTTTCCATTTGTTCTCAGACTGTGACGCCCTTTGAGATGACTCTTGTGATAATGGGGTGATACAAAAACAAAGTGATTGATTGAAAACATCTAACTACGTAACTACTTTTCAAGAAATTATTTTTTGCAGAATGCTTTAATTTATTTAAGACAAACTAGAATGTCACTAAGGACACAAAAAAGGAATGTAAAAACAGTATTACATTGGCCCTTCGCCCAATAATACTTTTCCATTTTGGCTTTCTATGGAAAAAACTGTGGGCAGCCCTGATTTAGACGGCCTTAGTCATCAATGATTACTCGTCGTTATTTAGTTTTGCCTGTAATGCCTGGAATACTGAGGCGACTACATGGATGTGCTCTGGACTCTTACCTCCCATAGAGCAGCGGCTGGCGATCTCCCAGAACACCAGGCCCATGGCGTAGATATCTGCGCGTTTAAATGACTCAAAGTGCTTCATGTTTATGGAGTCGTCCAGCACCTCCGGAGCCATGTACCTGACACACAAAGAGAAAGAGAGAATAATGAGAGAGGCATAATGTTCTGACATCTTTGGGTACGGAGAGCGCATTTGCTCTGTTTAGCCACATTAATACATATAATGACATATAAACACCTCTCAGTTTGAAACATATACAGGAAACAACAATATACAGTGGGTTGCATAAATATCTGCACCCCCTTCAACTTTTTGACATTTTGCCATACTAGGTACATAAACATACATGTATTCAATTGAAATTTTATGTGAAAGACACACACATTATGGGACACACAATGATGAAGTGAAATGAAATTTATACATGATTTGGAACTTTTTTTATGAATAAAAAACTGAAAAGTGGGGTCAAAAATTTGAAGGGGTGCAGATATTTAGGCAACCCACTGTAGGTATTTAAACACAAGAGTGACTAGTTCAGTAATACATTATCCTCTGCAGAGAATATTCCTGTGAGTCGACAGTCTTATGTACAAAACCTGCTAATCCTGTAGTTTAGACAAACAAGTTCTTAAAAGCAGTTCATTCTTGTATTAGTTTAGCAGTTTATATTTCAGTCTTCTCTTAAATGCAAATGGTCCTGGACTGGAGAGGTAGAAATCTTTATTTTAAAACATAAAATGCAAATATCTAGGTAGAAAAACCAGACGCTTTTCCAAAATTGTTCAGCACTAAAAAATAGCCCTGAATACAACATGAAGAGTTGATGGTGGTGAAAGGCCAATGCAGTTGGCAGTTCTGGTTTGAGTCTTATATTATTATTGTAAGAACTGCTGCTCTTGTCTGAGCAGAGCAATGAAACAGAAACTGCTCAAATGTCCATGATCAAACATTTACATAACATCCAACAACTGCCAGGGAAATTGTTCAGTTATTTCTACTGAAATACAGGACTCTCTGACAAAATTGGACTCTGTTTCAAGATGCCCAATATGTAAACTTTTGATCAGGGACATTTGGCTAGTTTCTA
>OMNZ01076521.1:0-10577 GCA_900303255.1 Lesueurigobius sanzi
TCCACACAAGTCCACACAAATAGGCAGATTGAGAAACAGCCCATGTGTCCTCCCTTTGCTTAACTTTCCAAGGATACATCTGTGTTGCCTTTGTTGCCTTGCACCAGCTAAAATCACCCATAATGCATCACGGTTGTTAACAAAACAAACTGAAAAAAGGTGCAAGGTGGATTGTGTAACTTGTAAAGGCTGAAGTGCACATTAAAACCAAAATATATGCTTTGACTTTCTTAACAGACCTGCCAGTGTTTGTTTTGACAATATTTTAACAATGTATTTTAATATAATTTTGTTTAAGTTGTAATCAAGATTTAGTCCGTAATTATCAGTATTTTTTGTTGAGGAAAATAAACTGACCTTTATCTAATCTAGTTCGGTAAACTTTGCTTTTATTTTTTTTATGCATCAAAATGCACATCTGTAGATTTAATCATCATTAACTACTTTTTATTTAGCCTTTGTCCAATTTGACAGAGCAAAACTATTACTTTGACACCTCGCCAAAAATAATCTTTTTAACTTAGTGATGTCACTTCCTTTCCCTCTGAAGTGTGTTCCATTAGCTGATCTTTTTGGACCAAGGAAGGACACTTGCCTTGGATTTGGAGGAAGTGACGGCAAGGCAAGGCAAGGAACCTTGCGATTGAGAAACACCCCTAGCATTAGCCCCAGCAGAGATGATGAACTTCCTGGTTAAGTAGTTGCTGGGAAAATGGGGAGGTGCTGACGAGGACCAGTAGAAATGGCAGGAGCAGCTTTGGGGTTGGTTTGAGGTGTGGCCCTGCAGTGCTCCCGAAACCCAGTCAATTCCATCCATTTGTTTTAACAGTCCAGTGATTCAGTCACACTAGACCTCCTGACCTACTCCGACCTGGAGCTGCTGCGCAACCGAAAGGCAGGAGTGGTCAGCCGCCCGCGTCCCAATCAACAGTCCTCTGCCCTCACCGCCAAGCGATATCTCATCCTCATTTACACAGTGGAGTTTGACAGGTTTGTATGATATATATATATATAATTTTTTTTTTTTAATTCAATTAGATTTTAAATATTAGTGTATTGCACATCAATTGCCTCAGGACTTTTTTTTTTTTAAACGCAAATAATAAATGTTACTATAAAGATATTGCTATAATTTACTTAACCATTTCAACACCACACAAATAAGCATTAGCAACTTGTTTTCAAATTCTGTCATGACAGGATTTAAACAAAACCTAAAGAAGACAATTCTGAAACTCCCTCCGTGAGCCTGTGTTGTTAAAAAATGTCTAAATCTCAACCCTGTGGCTCCTTGTGATATGTCTATTGCGATAACAATAATTTAGTGATGATTATATTTTGCTGCCCATATCCAACAACAACCAAAACGAGGGATAATAGAGAATGAAAGACCAAAGGCAATGTTTTGTGTGCCATAATGAGCAGTTTTGTTTGGTTATCTAGGATCCACTACCCCTTGCCCCTGCCCTATGTAGGAAAACCTGACCCGGCTGCGCTACAAAAAGAGATCAGAGCTCTGCGGGCTGAACTCGTCGGTGTCACTTCTCAGGGAGTCGTCACATCGGACAAAATGGAAATCCAGCGGCTACGAGAGGAGTATGCAATTAGGCCTGTACCAGACAAACAAAGCCGTGTGTCACTGAGCATATATTGAGTGATTTTTAAAACATTTTTTGCAGATTGTTGCTGTTGAGGGAAGAAAAGGATGCCATGGCTAAAGTTTTGGAGCGACTTCAGATCGGAGGAAGTGCAGTGGCTCCCGGGAGAGAGGACTGGAGAGTTAGAGATGTGGTTCGGACACTCGAGGAGCAACTTGCTAAAGAAAGAGCCAAGAGTCAGCGCTCTGCAAGTAAAAGGAATCAGGAGCAGAGACTTCTAATGGAGCAGGTGCCCACAATGCTATATGCAGTATGTACTCTGTTATACACATACATGGGCAGGCATTGACCAGTTGCATTCTGAATGCAATGTGAGCTTTACAGCATCTAGTTTTGTCGCAAAGGTCAGTGGACAACTGCCTTTCTTCATTTTACCATTTTTTATTGGCCAGACCCAGGCCCAGATATGGGTGTGCAGTATTGCTTGGGATATTTTACTAAGCTGTTCCAACTCTGGATGTTCATTCAATATACACACAAATTGTAAGTAATTTGTTTTTAAGCAAATTTTGCCAAAACAAGTCTTCAAAAAACCACTAAATCAGGACCAAAATGAGACTCAAACTGAACTAAATTAGGAAAAGTATAACAAAAACTAAACATTTGCACATTTATAAGTCCCATGCACTTTTTTTTTTTGACTGATTTTGCAAAGAAATGTATTGATCACAGTTAAACGGAAGATTTTAATGATTTTGCGATATATTGTAGCTTCTTTCCATACAGATCTTGCATCACCTAATATTGCGATACAATATTTTTTACGATATATTGTACAGCCCTAATTGACATAGTGAATTGAATCCTTCGCCATGGCCTATAATTGCCAATTTCTGAATGTTTTGCCTGGTAAATTTGTTTCGGTTTGTACTTTTACTGTAGTTGTAACTTGTAACATATTTGTGTCCTTTGTAGTTGGAGGAGCTGCGAGCATCGGAGTGCGCCCTCAGAGCTCGTGTCAAGAGTCTCACCAATGAACTGGCGCTGCTGCGGAGAGGGTTAGACAATCTAAGCGTGTACTAAATACTTTCTTTCTCCTAATAATACACTTATTTCTACTAACCATTCTTGAGTCCAATCGTATATTACCTAACCACTCTAACTTTGTGTCTCTGCAGAAGAGTCACGCCTGTTTCCGGTCACATCGGCTCCCGACTCGAAGGGGAAATCATTCGATCGTTGTCCCGAGAGAGGAGGTGTGGATACGGGATGGTCCGGGCACGGTCTGGGTCCAGGGAGCGGATGGAGGACCGGGTTCAGAGGTCAGAGGATCGAGGGAGACGGTCAGATTCAACAGGACCAAGAGGCCGGATACCAAGGCCCTCTCCGTCACCCACTGGTACTTTAGTCCAGGAGTGGTTTGCGCTGTTCTGGTTCATGTTGGTCTATTTAAAATGTGTATGATATGCAAGCGAAGATGATAAAATTTTGAATTTTGCTCAAAATGTTACCTAGCTTTCCCTGGTTTAGCTTTTTTGGTTTATTATGTTACTTCGTTATGGGAAATGGGCCCATGATGTGACCGAGACATGAGCGAGACACTCCTTTTTTCCAACTTTTCGTATTAAAATTGCCACTGATCTGGTGTAAAGCTATGATTAATGCACCTAAAGTTTTCATCTTTAGTACTTTTTTTTTTAATGCCAAAACGTCACTAAAATGAACATCTAAACTCTTGCAGGTTCCCGGGGGTCTCGCTTTGATCCAACCGCTTATATCCAGGACAAACAGCGCAGGCTAAAAGAAGCAGAAATTAAGAAGTAGGACCTTTTTAAATTTAATAAGAATATATACTGTCTCTGGTGTGCTGTATTTTAACTGATGCGTTTCTTGCCAGACAAAGAAAAGTGCGGAGGGACATGTTGGCCTCGCCTGTGTTCCAGGAGAGGGGTCGTTCGCGCTCCCGGGAGCCTCGCCCGTCTATGGGGCAGCCGGGCAGCCGAGGGAGGAGCTTGTCTGTTGAGAGGCGGCTCAGCAGAAACTCCTCGGAGAGTTCCTTAGTGGACATGGACGAGATGACCAACGCGCTTCTGAGGTAAAGGCTCAGGAACTTGATGTTTGTCTGTTTCAAAGCTCCAAGTTGTTAAATATATGTATTATTTTTCTACAGAGGAAGAAAACAGATGTACAATGGACCTAGTGTGGTAAGTTATTATGGTTTTTAGTATGCTTTCCCTTTAACAACATGTACATATTTATACATATTAATGTATACCTTCAAAGTTTTCAGACCTTTTTCTAATTAGCTTGCCATATTATTACTTAAGTGTATACTTTATTTCTTGAATAATTATCAGGGTGTCTCACGCATTTGAAAAAATACATTCAAATGAACCAAAATGAAGACTTAAAATGTATGAAAGTCTTATGGAGCACATATCTTGTAGTATAAATATTTTACGAAATACGCAAATAAATGTCAATAGAAAAAATATATCCTTAAAATGTGTTTGGATATGAATAGGATGGGATTTTTTGAGCACTATGTAAAATGGAAGCATCATATTCTGCATTTTAGAAGCCTTACAATAAAATCTAATCTATTGTATTACAAGAGGTTAAAAGTGAATTTCTGGCTTTAAAGACACATTTTTTTTCTTTTTGTAGTGCAACATTATTTTTTGCCCCATAAAAGTATGTTGTAAAAGTAGTAACTTGTGGAAAAAATAAGCCTGATGCTCTTCATTGAATTATGATTTGTTGATGTTGTGTTTGGTCAACCCAAATAGTCAATATGTGACAAAAATACCTATTTTGTCACATTTTGACTAAAAATGACCTGCAAATACCCCAATTAGGTGGGTCACTATTTTTACTGTACTTCTTGAGCAGAATTAGTAATGGAAGTTTTGAGTAAATATTGTGACCCCACTTCTGTTCTACATAACAATAAAGGAATTAATGGCAGGACAATCCATCTTCTTCCGTGTGCGGTCATCTTGTCTGCTGACGATGTAATTCTTATTTTGCAGTCGAGAGGGGGCCTTTTGACCAGGAAGCCATTATGCAGCACACCAACACAAAGATTAAGAGACAAAGGTAACCAATTAAAAAATGCTGGAGTTGTAATTAAACTTCATTACGATAATTGTATGTTTTTGATGACAGAGGGCTCCAATGACACGGGCGCCGAGTTGTCGGAGATTGATGCCAGGTTACAGGCGCTTCAGGAGTACATGAGGGACCTGGACACGGGACGCTAAAGGGATGAAACCTTTCATCATGTGCAAACGTCAAATGAAGGAAGAAGCTTATGATCCAACTGAACTATGAGCTCGAGCTTCAAGAAAACAATCCAACAGCCTCAGTGAAGCAAAGCACTGGACGCTTTAGACTTTTTAAATGTTGTGCAAATATTTTATCTATTTATGAGTGTCTGAAATGGCACATTCCTACTTTCACACCAGCTCATACCTACAGCCTGATAAATATGTGAAACCTTTAGACTCGGATGGAACCATTTTAATTTTAATGTTGTTCCTGTAGATCCTCAAGCCTTTCTTTGTACGGTGTTACAGTGACCACTTCCTCCATTTTACTCACTAAAAGCATCTGCTAGCATTAATTTGGTACTTCACAATACTGTGGTTGTATGGGATTCATAAACTGTTCAAACCTTTTGTCCACTGTGGTGAAATTGCCAAATTTTGTATAAAATTGTTTGAATGCACAAGGACTGTTAATGTACATGCAGTTTTGTAACTTTTCTAACAATATAATTTATTAAAAATGATCTTGGAGTTCTTGATGCATATTTCTACAAAGCAGAAATGCAGTGCAGTGTAAATGAGTATACCAAGTTTTAATATCTCAAATGCAAAAATAATTTCCAAAAATGTAATATAGCATCTGTTTAACCTGTGAGAAGAAAGTATGGATTATTATATAACTTGGATTACACATTTTTCAGTTGTACTCAAATTAGAGTTGGAGCCGAAATGAGAATGCAACAAAAACTATCTAGGACTTTGTATGCCTGGCCTCCATGATTTTAATCACATCTTCTAGACATGGAATGAACAAGTTGGAGGCATTTTGCAACATCCGTCTTTTTCCATTCTTCAACAATGACCTCTTTTAGAGACTGGATGTTGGATGGGGAGTGGCGCCCAACTTGTCTCTTCAGAATCCCCCCCATAGGTTCAGATCAGGAGACATAAGCGGCCATTGAATTACTTTCACACTGTCCTTCACAAATGCAACAGTGGCCTTGTGTTTAGGATTATTGTCATGTTGGAAAACTGCACGATGACCAAAAGGCACAGTGATCTTTCAATATAGAGCAATACTTCTGTGAATTCATGATTTCATCATCAAAAAATAAAATACAGTTCCCCAACACCAGCAGCTCCCCCTGGTGGTGGCAGTGCCCCACATAAGGACACTGTGGCAAAACAATGTTTCACTGTAGGCACTATGCATTTTCTTTGTAGTCCCAGGATCTTGATCTTTGTCAGCATTGGCTTTGGCAAATTCTACAGGCTTTTTTTGTGCCTGGGCTTCACGAGCAGCTTCTTTCGTGGACAGCACCCATGTGTGTCTTTCCTATCCAGTGTATGCTGTATGGAGTCACTGGAAATAATCCTTTATCCTCAACCCTTTTCATCAGAAGACGCCAACTTCCGTGGACGTCTGTGAGATAGTTGAAGTTTCATCTTTTTAAAGTTTTTGTACCACTTTTGTGACAGTATTCTGATAAGTAAAGCTTTGCTGATCAACTTACAGCCTTAAACTTGTAAACGGTTATTGTCATTTCTCTTCCATGTGGCGCCATTGCAGACAGCATGAAATGGATAGGGGTTTCTATAGTCAACCGTCTGATGGACACCTGTGTGATAAATAATTAGTCTCACCTTGATTGAACTATTGTTAAATTAAACATCTGTAGTCCAATATGTCACTTTGCTCCAGGTCAATTCTGTACAACTCCAATTTGAGTTAAACTGAAAATCTTGTTCTCAAAGTTATATAATGCACCTTACTTTCATGTTATAAGTTAGGCAGGTGTTATATTAAACACATTAGACATTTTGGTGTTGAGATATTGTTTAAAATGTTACTTTTTAATGGCGGTGTACTCATTTACACTGTGCACCGTATATTGTTAGTACATTGTCCATTTCCCCCTCTTCTAGTTCTTCCTACTAGCAATTTGAGCAACTTTTTCAAACTGCCCAAAATTGCACTTCAATAATATCAATTATATTTGACCAAAAAATATGATACATTTAATAGTGCTTTTAATTTGTAATCAAAATATTTATTAATTGTATAAAATGTAGAAAGTATAATTTATGAACATGGTTTTCAAACACTGGAAAACAAACTAGTGTAAGGCTTTTGTAGTTAACATCTAGTCAGAACTTTTAAAGAGATATTAAAAGGCACGGTATATTACTCAAAGCACTTAAAGCTAAGGAGTGAAACACTAAAATAAATGTTTAATAGCAGCTCTTGCAGAAGGACGTTGCTCCTCTTCATAACCACATTCAATTCAAAACAATCTGAACATGTAAAACTATCAAATGTAACAAACGTCATTCTCAAGTGCGTCCAGGCGGATTCACAGTGTTGGCGGTGGCGGCGCTCATCTGCAGGTTTCTTCGAGAGTTCAACAAGGTCTGAATGTGAAGAGTCAGCTGTGGAGGAGTATTCATTTAATGCACTCATTATCAACTAATGGAAAATCAAATGTGATGCAAAACTTACAGCCTGTTGTTGGGCGATAGACTCTCGATATGTAGCACGCCTGCGCTCCTGCTCTCTCTCATCACAGGCCTTCCAATACTCAGCCTTAGATTTAATTTCAGCTTCTGGAAGATGCGGATACTGTTGCTTCTGTGAGAAAAAGGGAACATTTACATTGACACTAAAATACATTGTAATTACCCTGGTAAAAGTCACTCACAACATGGAAAATGTATTGGTCTATGGCGTGAGAGGACAATCTCTGTAGTGTCATGAAAGCTGTTGATACATTCATCCGGCTTTTGTTAAGCAGTTCCTGCAAAAAGACAATATTTTAGCAAAACCAATAGCTTCTACTTAAATTTAAAGGTGCTGGTCTTTTCAAAATTACCAAAAGCTTTTCATTGGACATGCCCTGCAACATGGTCTGGACTGGGTTGGCTGGTGCAGGGACGGTGACTGCTTTAGACTGAAAAATAGAAGCATATACTGTATTGTAGATGCTTTGCAGAAAGATGCAGATAAAAATGCCTAAGTGCTGTAGTTTACCTCAGCTTCGTACTCAGCCCAGGCCGCCTTGCGCTCAGCTTCACTGAGCTCCTCCTCCTCTTTGTGGTCCAGTAGAGATTCATGTTCATGAAATGAGACAATCTGGTCTTTACAGGTCTGTAACAGCTCACAGAGCACAGCATCCTAGGAAAGAAATGGGCATCCATGTAAGCCTGAATCAGACGCCCGTTAGGGGCACAGGGTAAATAAAGCTACCTTCGGCACAACAGACTGTGCTCTTCTGCCTGTGATTGAGGTGGGATCATCCAACAGGTCTGGCTTAAATGTATAAAGCTCAGTCAGCTCAAAGAGCGTGAAGTGCCGCTCTATCTGCTGCTCATCGACCACTCGATTGGACAACGATTGCTTGGTCACCTGGCGATCGTAGATTTTTTCCTCCATGGTTCCCTACAAAAATGTACATAGTTAGCTTCATTGTAGAACAGAAAGAAATAACTGGAAAATGTATTTACCTGAGCCAAGAAGCGATAGACAAAGACTGGCTTTTCCTGACCAAAGCGGTACACTCGGTAAATACTCTGAATGTCGTACGATGGGTTCCATGAGGCGTCAAAAATAATAACCCTGTTTGCTGCCACCAGGTTAATGCCAAGTGAGCCGGCTTTTGTTGAGATGAGGAACAGTCGGCCGCTTTAGAGAAAAATACAAATATTCAGCTGGAACTACTACTTTATGTACACCTTACACTTGCCTATTGTACATGTTAGTGGTAGGGGAAATCGGAGCACCCAGAGTAAACCTACGCAGACACGGGGAGAACATGCAAAGGCCACTCAAAGGCCGCATCTTATTAATGTTTATCAAGTTACCGTTCATTGGTGCCGTTGTTAAAATCCTCAGCCCACTTCTTTCTTAATATAGCAGATGTGGAACCATCAAGGCGATAGTAGTCAACATTTTTTATCCAACTTCCAGCTGTTAAAATAAAGACGGTCAATAATACCAAGTGCAGATGATTTCTTATATCTATTGTTGATACCTTTTCCAGGTGTCTCTTTGGCACGATGAGCTTCTTTAAGAAAATCTTCAATAAGATCTAAGGAGATCAGTGACTGACTGAACACCAACCTATAGTTAAAAAACAAGTTAAATTTCCAAATGGCACATGTATATATTTTGTGTATATACTGTATATATGCCAAATTGGTACTGAACTTACACTTTTTCTTGCAGGGCCTCTGCCTTTATTAATATTTCCATCAATAAGGTTATTTTCCCTGAGAGAGTGATGTTTTTAGCGTCGCTTGCAGTAAGCATACTCTTGTACCAATCTTTAGTTGCACTTGTAGGACTTGGGTAGTCAACCTCTCTCTCCCCTAAAAATATAAACAGACAGTATTTGTAAAACAAGACTTGCACATCTGAAACGATAGTGAGCCCATACATCACCACATCAGGGCCACCAATAAGTAAACAACAACAAAACACTCCTAAACATAGTAACATCGAACAATATTGGCAGTATATAATTGTTCCATAGTCTGAGGTCAAGCTGGTGGACAATCTCATGGATTTGACAAAGTTTGACAAGGGAAAAAACAAATGGGCCGACTGGTCTGCAGTGGCCAGTATCTATCAATAAAGTGGTGGAAGCTACTTTATTGTGCTCTGAATATCTGGTGGCAATAACAGATTACAATGATTCAAAATAATTATCAGGTTATGCTTAAATCTGTACAGACTGTATTACCTTGCATTACCACATCAGAGGTTGATGGTGGATTGTTCTCACTGTTGACTTCATTTGTTTTAAAAGAAATAAGCCTTTGGTTCCTATGAAATATAAACTGCATTACTAGGCGTAACATACATTACTAGTGCAAAAATGTGTAAAATAAAAAACATAAACTTACCCACTGATTTGATTCTTGGCTTTATTCTTCTTGTCGAGGGCCAGGCCTCCCTAGGTCATGCATAGAGTATATGTTAACAGTTGTGCCAATGAGTTTACACACCCTGGAAGAAAATCTCTATTATCATGAATAAAGAAGCCAGGGGAAGCTCAAATGAACTTCCAAAAGGCATGAAGTTACACATGAGACATTCCCTTAACATGTAAAAAAAAAAAAATATATTAAAGATAATATTAAAGGTAAAAAGGCCGGGGCAAAAGTTCACACACCCTGCAGAGTTAATACTTATTAGTCTCCACTTTGGCAAGTTTCACAGCTTGTAAACATTTTTGTAGGCACTGACACTTCTAGTTTTTGTCCATTTTTCATAACAAACGTCGTCCAGAACGGAGAGGTTTCAGGACTGACTTGAAGACACTGCTCTTTGAAGGTCTATCCACAGATTTTCAGTGATGTTTAGGTCAGGAGACTGTGTAGGGCATGGGAAAACCTTCAGACCACACCTCTAGCGGTCGGCCTTCATCGATTTTGAGGTGTGTTCAGGATTATTATCCATTTGGAGAAGCCATCCACTTGTTCACTTCAGCGTTTTCACAGACGGTGTTACGTTTTCTCCCAGAATTTGTTGGAAATTAATTTAATTAATTCTTTCTCTAATGTTCCCCAGGCCACTGGCTGCAAAACAAGCCCAACGCATGACGGATCCAGCCCCATGCTCAATAGTTAGAGATGGTGTTCTTTTCATGAAAGCTGGTGCCTTTTCTACCTCAAACGTACCATTTCTCACATCTAGAGGTGCAGTCTGAAG
>OMNZ01076523.1:5585-19637 GCA_900303255.1 Lesueurigobius sanzi
TTGAAGAATAAAGAACATAAAGTACATTTTGGTTAAATGCTTGCAACATAAAGTGAATAATTGGTCAGACACAGTGCAACTGATCTCAAGGTTCACAATATAAAATCGTTAACATTATTCCATGATTTTTCCCCAGTCTTGCTGCCGTCTAACACCTGGGGGAAGAACGATACTAAGAGCCACGATATTGATACTGTATCTCGGTATCAATATTTTGAGCACACCCCTAGTGCTGACCACTTAACCACCCTGTCACCAAAGCGTGTCAATTCAGTATACTGTATATAATGGGAGATGTTTTTACTGCAAAATCATTATACTTTTATTATATTATCTGAATGTGACTGTTGGGACACTGGACATAAAATCGGATAGTTTCATTGCTATTATTGACTTTCGCATAAAACTGCATATTAGAAATAAAAACCACAGCTCCCTGTAGCCTCATCATTGGTTCACCCGCCTGTTTACATGAGTGGAGACACAGCTCTTGCATTGACCTCTGTCCATGGCTTTGCTCTGGTAAGACACACGGCTCATGTAACGATCCTTTAGTACACGCCGCTGGGGACAACACACACATTTGCGAAAAGAAAAAAAAAAAGAGCATCTTCCTCCTCCTGTCATGGTCTGTCAATACGAACCTGCGTGTCCTCTGCTCTGCATCCTGCTCCCGTATTGACCTCGCCTGTGTCCTGTCGATACCGAAGATGATGCATCGGGAGACAAATGTGAATTATCGCCAGAATAGTACATTAGAGACACCTGTGTTTCCAGATTTCCTCTCAAAATGGGATTAGGATAGGAAGTCATCTGCGTACAAGGTTAGAATGGGTTTTTGTCGTGACATGTAGCAATACACCATTGATCTTTGCTACAATACAGGGCTTATGGTGGACTAAAACTGCCAAAATAATTAATCAATCAATAAATAAATGTCCACATTGGCAAATAATTATTGATAGTACTACAAATGCTGAGATCAAAAATAACAATTATTATTAAACCTCTCTTTTGCGCTTTATTATTTTCTGTTTTTGTTATTTTTTCTCCTCTGTTTCATTTTTACAGCCTGCATTATTCTTTTCTTGATTCTTTTCAGCAAATGCAAATTATGGGGGCGGGGCTTCAGAAAGTTAGACCTAACCAATGGAGAATCATAGACGAAGGGAGACAGTTTTAAACAACAGATAATTTGGGCCGACAGTGGCGCAGATGGTAGAGCAGGTCGTCTCATGATCGTCTCAGGTCTGGGGTTCGAAGGTCTGCAGGTGCAGGCTGTTGTTGTGCCCTTGAGCAACACACTTCACCCTCTGCCTGTATGAATGTAGTGTGACTGAGAGTTGCGGTGGTCGGAGGGGTCCCTGGAGGCGATTGGCAGCCTTGCTTCCATCATCTATGATGCTCGATTGCTTAGGTCGGGGGCATCCAAAGTGTCCAATTTTTGGTGGCCCACAAGCTTCTTGTTGAAGTTGCACACATCGCCAGAGATGATAATTTGTTTCTGCAAGTTTAAGAATCATACACAATTAAAACCTCAAAAACTAACATTTTATTGTGGGACAGACAGGGAGCTTGCATTAAGGTTCCTGACTAAATACAGGTGTGGGAAATGTTTAAACCTCTCTTAAATGAACCCTGATCTGTGGCCCTCCATGCTGTATACACTTCCATGTGTGGCCCTTGATGAAAAAAGTTTGGACACCCCAGGCTTAGGTCTAACTATTTGAAGTTAGACCTAAGCCGCCCCTTAATTTGTATTGCAGAGTGTAAAAATAAAAGCGGAAATAGATAAAACAACGAATAAGAAAACGCAGACAGCAAATAATAAAGATGTATTTGTTTATTGATTGATTTTTTTTATTTATTTTTTTTTAGTGAAACCTTCTAACAGGTTTCACTGCCAATACTTATTCATATTATTTACATCTAGCAATGCTTGTTCAATTAATCTTCCATATAGTCATACGTAAGACTGTTTGTTTCAACATTAGACAGCTCAAAGGGAGTGCAGAATGTAATAAGACATATTTTATATTGTTCATACAGCCTACAAAAAACTTGCAAAGCATATGGAGATCTGTCCAATGCACAATGAGGACAAAACTTAAAATACACAACAGCTGTGTCCTGCCAGTCTTCCTCTACAGAGTGTTGGAGAATGACAGAAAGCAACCAACTAAAACTAGCTGTCTTCCACACTAGTTGTTTGAGGAGGAAGAGTTTGTTTTGGCCTGAAACAATCTCCAATCAAGCTCAAATGCCACCAGGATGACAAGCCTACTTTCATAATGAAGAGAAGATGGACTTGGTTAGGACATTGTAAGGAGAGATCCTGCCTCTATCACCAAAACAGCCCTCTGCCGCACTCCTGAAGGCAAACAGGAGAGAGGATGCCCCAAGAGTTTGAGTCAGTAATTTATGCTTAGGAAAATAAAGACATAAAATTAACGCATAAAGAATAAAAAAATACTTTATATACATGTATAACGCTAATTTATGGGGAACAAACCTAACACGGGTGATATATCTGTGCTTTGAAGGCTCTTTGGATGCAGAGTGAGGGATCATTTCATTGGAGGGTCTTGGAGGTGAATAGGTTAAGATTTGTGTAGGTTCTCAGTCGTACAGGAGTTGTCCATTGTAGGCAAAATTTCTTCAGTCTTCATCTGTACACTTCAACTGCAGAGTACAGATGAAGACTGAAGACATTTTGCCTACAATAGGTTAAGATGTTTTTCTCAAACCTTTAGAACTAAGAGAGGTGGGACTTAGAGGTTAACTCCTCCTACTGGTTCTTCATAAAAGACCCGCGAGCATGTCAATTCTGCTCAGTGCTGACGAAGGTCTTTGGATAAAGAACAAAATGTCCTCCAATTAAACCAGAGTACAGATGAAGCCTGAAGAATATTTGCCTACGATGGACAACTCCTGTACGACTGAGAACTTACACAGTCATGGAGGGATGTATTTTGATGGTGCTTTTCATTATTTTCCTGAAGCCCAAATAAATATGCATTCAGTACAAATCCCTCTGAAGAAATCGAAGTAAAGAAATACAGTATAAACTATGCAAATTGAAATGACCAATCTCCCTTCTAACCCATCCCAAACCCACTCGTTGGAAAGCGTTGATTAAAGTTGGCAATTGTCCTTTTCTTCTGGATATAAAAAAGCAAATGACCCAATCTCAGAGGACGTATATGCACTGGCCGTATAGCTCCGGCAGCAGTCGCACTATGTTTTCAAGCTTTATTGATTTTTCCAAATGGCTATCATGACTGTGTGATTGTGCTAATGAAAGGACCACTCTTCTCAAAAGGTCAACAGCAGGGCAGACACTTGTTTTGCCTTTCTTTCTAACATACTGTATGTCGGACTGAGAAAGCACCTTTGAAACGTCAGAGCGCCGCATTCGATATCGACAAAAGAAATCTGTTTTTGTGCACATTTGTTTGGCTTAAGAGCACCTTAAAACGTTGCCTATGCCTTAACCTTTAAACAAGAAAAGTCGATTGGAGAAGGAGGGGCTGGAATAGTAATGCGTTCATACAATAGGGAGAGGAATGCTGAGCAGTGAGCCGGCCCGATGGCGGAGGTATTATAAATGAGAAACAGCTGAGTGACATATTCACTGGGCTCCTCGTTCCAGACATCGTCGTACATCACCTGTTTGTATGTGAGCGCAATTCATCACCTTTCCGTGAGTCCAGCCCTGTGTGTATACTGTGAGCAAGCAGCCATGGTAGTCTGGTTGTACATTTTCTTTCTTACCAACATTTCTTTTTTTGTACATAAAGACTACACAAACAAATATCAAACAGAGTGAACAAAGAGAGGACATAAACGGAGCAACAAACCTGGGTTCATCCGACTGCCTGCACATATGGAACACTTCACACTGCAGAAGGCATGTCTCGTCTTCTACCATTATGTTGTACAAGAACAGTACATACAGTACAAATGTATGTGGGAGGAGGTTACCTTCACAGCACTTTGGAGTTCTATACTATAATCTCAGTGAGAGACAGGAGCTTGTATGAAAATTGTATCCTCAACTTTGCCATATTATTTCTCGTCCGGAAAAGGTATTATTATCCTTTTTTATCCATCCACTTTCTTCCTCTTTATCTGGGCGGAGGCAGCAGTCTGAGCAGAGATGCCCAGACTTCCTGAAACACGCACACCTCCTCCAGCAGGAATCAGTCGTGGAAGAGGGCTGGGCCCTCCCACATCCGGGACCCTGGTACTCGTGTCGAAGGAGAAGACTTGCCACGCCATCTATGGACCCTGCTGAACCGTCTCCGTACTGGTGTTGGACGCTTCAAGTTGTCTTTGAAGAAGTGGGGCCTATCAGACAGTGTGGCATGCGAGTGTGGCGAACCTGAGCAGACTGCCGAGCATATAATCACCAGCTGCCCCCTATACAGCCCACCCTCAGAAGCTGATCTCTTCCACTTAGGACCAGACACCAGGGCATGGCTATACGACACTGAGTTGGCCATCTGATGATATAAGAAAGAAGAAGAAGAAGAAGACCTCCTCCAGCTCTTCCCAAGATGTTCCAGCTTAACGACATAGTCCTTCCAACGTGTCCTAGGTCTCCGACAGAGCCTCCTCCCAGTGGGACATGCCTGGAACACCTCTCCAGGGAGGTGACCAGGAGGCATCCAAAACAGATGCCCGAGCCACCTCAGCTGGCTCCTCTTGATGTGAAGGTGCAGCAGCTCTACCCCAAGCTCCTACCGGGTGACTGAGCTCCTCACCGTATCTATCAGGGTGCGCCCAGCCACCCTTTTTTATTTTTTCATTCATGTGAATAAACCCTGGAGTTACAGAAAATCAGGATTCACTTTGAACTACTGGTCAAAACATTATGTTTAAAATCTGTACCATGTAATTTTTGCCCGTCGTTTTTGCCCCAATATTGGATTGGAGAGGATCTGTTTGATGTTCTTTTGCCACTTAAACACAACCCATTAGTTGCATTTACTTTTATTTATTTGCTCCTCATAATTTCCCTGCTTACCCTTTCTTTCTTTCGTGTATTTGGTTCGTAGGTTGCCGCTTCAACAAGCTCAAGGTCTAGCACCTTTGCACTGCCCTGCCCACTCATTTCACAATGTGGCTGCTTGTGAGAGGAAGAGCATCTGGCATAAAACATTTCACTGTCAAGCTGTTAAGAGATCACCTGACATAAAACAGAGCAGCCAAATGACCACCTGATTCAAAGGACAAGAACTTTATGCCTGAGTTTGATACGATTTTCTCATATAGTGATATGTGTAGCATGTGCAAACCTTTTCCACATTTTTCCGGCGGAATACACATCTTAAAATTAAACACAATTGTCAGTTTAAGCAAAACCACTTTGTTTACAGCAAGCACACAAACCATATCCCTCTCAGTGCCTTATAACTGCAGTGCCTGGCGTTTCCCCAGGAAGCTGACAGACTCTTTCATTAAATACAGTTCCAGTGGCGGTAACTGTAATAGATTTAGCTGCATCAATATCAGCGACTTTTAAATATTGATGAAGTTATTAAGCTTTGTGTAAGTGAAGCAAGCTGGAAATGCATTTACCAAGTGTGTTTACATCTGACGCAGGCATTAAACTTTAAACAGATAGATCTATTGGTAATGATTGTACAACCGCATGCTACGCAAGTACAGGCCAATGGAGGTATACATTTTTATTGATTATTGATAATATCTGGTTACTATAAATCCATTCAAAGGCTAATCAATAAGGCTATCTCTGTATTATTCGATTGTTTTTTGTTAAAACAATGTTAACTATCTGTCTATTTGAAGGCAGAACGTATTGCCTATAATTCCTTCTATATATTTGGCTTGAAGTTGTTTTGTTTGTTTTCGAGACTGGCATTAAATTTCTGACTTCTTTATGTCATTGGGGAGCATTAAGATGATACTAAATCTATCTGGAGAACAGCCTAGAGCTTCCAATATAATACGTAACCAAATAGATGATAACTTATAAGCCCCCAAAGTGTAAACATTCATAGATTAAAGTCACAGTAGCAGGTTTTTCCACTCTGCGGTCACTGATGGATCGTGAGGCACTGCCCAACGCCTTATAAATGGGACTGAAGTCTTAATTATTAATGGCAGTAATATTAACAGCCCTGCCAAAGATTCAGATTTTAAACATTTATGAAATTATTATTGGTGTGACAGAGCCAAGATGGATGTGTCAGCGTGTGAGCAATGGGCAGCGCTGCGAAATCATTCAAAACGCAGCCTGAGTAATAGCCGCGGCCGAGGAGGTTGGGATTTTGCAAGCATTTGTTTTTCCCTGCGTAGTATCGGTTTGTTGTGGTGGAAATTCAAACCGCTGTGGTCAGAAATGATTGCTGTTAATTCATCCACTTGAAATCATGCATAGATATTAAAGTGTTACTCTCAAACCCTCGTTACAAACGGTACTTTGAACAAAAGCTCATGCACGATGTGAAGTCTGGAGGAAGGAAGGGCAGGGGGAGAGCTCAGCGTCCTGACACCTGCAATTTTGGGGCTTTGCAGGTGACGGGCAGAGTTAATGACCAGAATGGAGGGTGAATCAAGTCGGGAAGAAATAATGAGGGTTGGTTTCATTATTTTCTGTGGAGAATTGGACCACAGTCTTGATCTATTGTATTATTTTTGTACGGATACAGGGCCCTTGCGGGATACGACCTGTAGTACTAACTCCGGCCACAAGGGGGCAGTAAAGGAGCAAGTTAGTGGATTCTTTGTAATGATATGTGCTTTGGACTTTGAATACTAAGTCTAAATATACTGTGATTAGAGAAGTATTGCCTCTAAGTTAGCCACATCAGAGGTCTGACCTGTGTAGGTTCTCAGTCGTACAGGAGTTGTCCATCGTGGGCAAAGATTCTTCAGTGTTGGTCTGTACTCTGTAGTAGGAGTATAGGATGTTTCGCTCTTTATCCAAAAAGCTTCGTCATTAGCTGATTTGATTTTGATTTCAACATGATGGAAAAATACAGTCTTTTAAAGAGCAAAGCGTTAAGGTTTGTATACATTTCCTTATTTAGATCACGGCTTGTCTTCATGGGGTAATGGTTGGTGTTGATCCCATACCAGTTGAGAATTACTGGCCATTTTTCTTCCCAAGTGTGCATTATTTACCAATGGCTTTGCTTTCCTAGTCTTTCTTCTGAAATGTAATGTTACACTGCCGCATATTTTAGCCGAACAAACATCTCATCATCATCCTTGGACCGATGCTACGGCAGCCAACAATGTTATTTTAATGAGCGGCAGGAGTCATACGTGCAAAGAGTGCTTTTTCACGACCTGTTTGCTTGTGGGAGGCTAATCGATAGCGTCCTCATGGAAACGCTGGTGTGGGTGTGTGCCGTTATGTCTTTGTTTATCATGTTTATACTCCACCTCGAGCCCTACCCCGCGCTCTTTTATGTGCGGCCGTAAATCCTGCAAAGCACTCTTTACATTTATGAGCGTGTAGGTGTGGGCCTGCCGTACACTAAATTAATGGCATGTGGATTGTGCACCAGGCTATACCCAGACTGCATCTGATTTCATATGAGCTTTATACACGTAACAGGCATTGTTCTGCAGACTTTTCTTACAGTGAGGTTGGGTCATGCTGCATTACTTATTGCTAAACTTTAGCTTTGTGCCTATATTGCTCGGTATAGGTTGGACCCTTATACATATTTCTCTCTTCTTCATGTTCCTCAATAGAGCCACACATTGTGATTAGAATGTGATATTTAATAACTGTCTATTATAATATTATTGCAATTTTTTTACTGAATCATTTCAACACTACATGCCAGAGGTCATGAATTAGTGGACCTTGATCTGGATTCGGACCTAAATGTCGACCCGTTTGGACCAGAACCTTGAACCTTTGAAACTTTGAAATTTTGAACCAGACAGAGTAAATCCCCTCCGCTGGCGCCTCAGTATGCTCTCCCTCTCTCTCTCTCTCCCTCCCTCTCTCTCTGCAGCACAGTAGTGACTACAGCCCAGACTAACAGAAAGAGAAGCTGCTTGGCACTTTTTATTTAGCTCAAAATGGGCCAGAAATCACTACGCTAAAGTTTTAAACTGAGCGAATTCGAATTATACCAGGTCTATACCAGGTCCGAGCCAGGAACAAACTAGGTCCAAAACAAGACTGAATCATGTGGAAACTCGGACTCAGTTTAGTGGGGAGTAAACAGAAGAATCACAGTCTTCATGGGCAACATGTGTAAATTCTAACATAATGTTTAAGATAAAACTTTATTGATCTCACAATGGAGCAATGTATACATTTACTTGCTACAAAGCATAGGTGCTTTTTAGGGGCCATAATGTATTTTATTATAATAAAAATAAACATCAGGGTATAATTAATTGCACTCTTTTCAAAACCGTTTGATTTTATAAAGACAAAAGAAAAAAAATATTTTCCCATATAACTGTAAATTTAATCCATTATGTTCCGGTCCTTGGCTTGGCTTTTTTTTTCTCCAAGATTGAACCTTGGTGGATTTAATTACCCCTGTTATATGCCATTACATTTAGACAAAAAATAAATGTGTTTTTGTTCTGCAAATGATGCCAAAATGACTTACTAGTACAAAACCTGGCCCAAAACCAGGCTAAAATGAAAATCATCAATAAAACTGAACTATTGCTCTCATTGATGCATTGTAGCTTCTAGCCAATATAATATTATGATAATGATAATTTGACGATTCTACAACCCTGCTCCTTAATCAGTTTCATGTTTTGTCTCCCAATGTGATGTTGAAGCGTAGTCTAACATATATATTGTGTATACACGTGGAAACGCACTGCTAAACCCCCGCCTAAACTGCAGTGTTTGGACTCCATCAGGTGAACCTAAGCCTCTTATATTTTGCTTCCTTCCCTTTTTGGCTCGGCACATCTCCGTTACTGCTGACGCCGCTCCCTTCGGCTCTCGCACACGCCGCTCCGCCACCACACACCCAAAACTAGATTATACTTTCCGGTAATGCACCTCTCTATACTTCATACTAATGTGACTGGCTTCCAATGCCACTCCAGAGCCTTGGGTAAAAAAAAATAGAAAAAAAAGCTGATATGAAAAAATGAACAGAAAGCAACACACACACACACAAAAGCAGCCAAGTCACATCCAATAAGTTCCCTGCATTTTCTTAATTACACCAGTACATTAAAGATGGATGAGTAGATTTTTAACTAAAGGTAATGGATAGGCAGTACGTGTCAGCAGCCATAGTTTCGCAGAGATCGTATCTGTGAAATGAGACAGGACCTAATATGTTTTAATGCCGCAGAAATTACACTGTCTAAGCCTCTGGACATAAAGGACAGGGTCAGAGAAAGGACATCGCACGTTACAATGGTAAAGTAGGGGCCAGTGTAAACTAATGAGGAGCTTTGATGCGCTGGATAAAAAGGGAGGGAAGCATGGTTTGAAAAATGGCATCTAATAACTTCAGCTCTGGATGTTTTTTTTTTCCCTGTTTGTAGAGATATTAGAGGTTGCAATTGTTACAGGGCATTTTTATATTATTTTTATTTGGAGTCTGCAGGCCAAATTATGAAATATTTTATAAGGTTCTTTATCAGACCAGCGTGGTTTATGACTGCTCATTTCCTGCAGTCTTCCTGTGGTGTTGGTCATGTGATCTTTCTGTGATGTGTTCTGTTCTGTTCTGATTGATTTCACGATCTTCTGTAGTTCTGTATAATATATAGGGCTGGGAATCGATAACATTTTATGGATATCAATGCCATCAATAATTTTTCCTATCGATTTGATTCTTTATTGAATCTCGATGCCTGACTTGTCTGTGTTGTGGGGATATGTAAAAGCTAAGCTCAGGAATGAATGCATGTGCTTTTGATAAAGTATATCAAAAACAGAAACTGCTTTATTTTTTCAACAAAAAATATTTCTTTAAGTTCACCAAAATACTGTGGCTCCTGATGGTACAAAAGTTAAGTTATCCCCCCAAAAATACGACGTAATACTACTATAAATGAGTATCCAAGGATTTATCATAATAAACCTGGTAACTGAAGTTTAATACTCTACAAAGCGAGGGCACTCAGCCTGGCATCAGTCTAAAATATAATAGTAATATTTGTTGAAACGGAATGCTTTTCAACAAGTGTCTGAAATATAGTGCTCATTTAGTTTTACCTGTTGAGCGGAGGTTACGGAGCTGCAGCTAAAGCCGGGGAAGAGTCAGACACTTGTTCGAAGCCAATGACATTCCTGTAATTTTATGCCATGAGGTGTTAAAGCGTGTTACTGCAGTACCACCTTTGCGCTACTACGTGAAAGTTTTGTCTTGTTTTGTAAAATAAAGCCACGTTTAAGACGCTACTTCCTCCATTTTTGTTTTCTTTCTTCAACGCACACGCGTCTAGCTCCGCGCTATCGCATCCAAAAAGGGGGAAATAAATGTTTTCATAGCTGGAGCATCGATAAGAGGGATCGATAATGAAGTAGGCATACAGTTCACCTGCTTTGGTCGAACAGAACCGGGTCTCGATTCCCATCCCTAATAATCTACATTTGTTTTACAATACAAGCTCTTCACAATTTGAGAGGATTTGGGGATTTTACATTACCTAAAGTTTGAACCACTCGTAAAAGGTTTTTGTGTGTCTGTATGCGGTGTGAAACTATGTATGTAAAAGAAGTAGCAGAGAAGCTCATTGTGTGTTCAATACGGATGAGTAAATGGCGGTTTTCTTCCCACTCTCTTTTTTTTTTTTGCATTTTTGATCTATTATTTTTATTTGCTGAATAGTATGCAAATATGGCAGATTGTGAGGTCTTGGGGAGGCTTGTGCCCTGTTTTCCAATATGGAATGTGCCTGGGAAAAAAAAGGTTTTGGTGCAGTGATGCAGTAGTACTGGCACCTTCCTTGTGACTTCTACTTCCATGAATGTACTCTCAAACTCCTAATTTTCCCCCATTTCATTAATGCGGTGACGCAATGAAGCAAATTAATTTAGTCAGCTGCTCTGTGACCTCTGTTAGACCCCTGTGTTGACAGTGTTTAAGCAGAAAACCTTGAAGATGCAGCAGTATTACTTAGATGGCTACTTCTGCATGCTGATAAACTGCCTCCAATTGCATATAATTATATTTTATTTCCCTCTTAAACATCAATTTGAAAACACACATGGCTGTTGTGATGACGCACATGCAGTCGTCGTGTGCATGAGATGACTCCCTAGATTTCCATTACGAGTGGGTGGGCCTGTATACATGTACATCATTTACACACATGCAGAAAGATAACTGTTGAGGTGCTGTATTTGCTTTACAGACAAGAAAGATTAACAACTCTATACCCAATGTGAATGTTTTTCGTCTGGTTTTGACTAAAAGGTATCTTGACAAAATATATATTTTAGTCATTTTTTTTCACGAAAAAGGCATGTTAATCCTTAGGCGTTCAGACCTGACAGAAAAGGTACAGTATTATCTCTCTGTGTCGAATATTGACAATTATGGTTGACCATCATACTCTACTGGGCAAAAAGGATTTTATCTACTAAAAAAGATAAAGAAAAATGTCCATATAGGGCCTGTAATTGGAATTGGAATTTTTGCAAATGAAAAAATGCACTGTAAAAGGTTGATCTAAATGTAAAATGTGATCTTCATTTTTATCCCTTGACACAAGTTTAGTAAATGGTGTACAGATTTGTTTTGGCCACGTCAGAACGTCACGTGACTGACAAAGGGTACAGGAAGTAGCCAAAACTAGTAAAGCAGGTAAACAAACCTTCTGTCTCACTATAAGAACATTAAAAACTGGTGTACAGATTTTTATGTCAGATGCCCTGCCTAAATTTATGTTCTCAGTTTATCTCAGCTGGCATTGTTGTATTTTGCAGTACACGGAATCAGCATTAGTCAAAAATAATACATTAGTCAAAAATAATATTTAAACTTCAGGTATGTAACATGCGCTCTTACTGGTTCTGAGACTGCCCTTTTAAAGTAGCTGCATACTGGTTTTTAGTCATCAGATCTGGCAACCCAAAATGATAATTCCTTTTAGGAATACCAAAACTTTAATAACATTTACATTGAATGAAACATTGTTTTGTTTTGTTTATTTTTATTGTGAATGAATCAACATTACAATATTACAATAGCTTGGGGCACAAATACTGTAGATCAGAGGTGTCAAACTCATTTGAGTCATGGGCCGAAATTCACCTACAATGGCGGGTCGCGGGCCTCATATTGTAAACAGGAAAATAATATTGACAAAATGTGTTAATAGAGAATTAACATATCTGTAAAACAGATCCAGCGACTCAAACGGGCTCATGAAGAGCTTTTAAAAGAGGTATAGCATTTCCATATTGAGTAACAGTTAGCTGCTGCTGGAGCAAGTATAACCTCAACACTATCTTCGAAAGTTAGCAGCAGCTATGGCTAAATCAGGGCCGCTGGCACCTTCCACCCTTTCCTCTATCCTCTGGTGAAGGAGGTGGACAGAAATCCTCCACCTCAAATGATCTATCTGATGCAAAAGAGCTAGGATCACTTTGGCTCTCCAGGTCTCTTGCTGTCACTGGTCTGTGTCGAAATGTCAATCACAGCCCAGACCACGCCCAACCCTCACCCACTCTGCCAGGCGACGCCTCCTTGGGTGGAGTTAGGTAGGGGGTAGGGGCATTAGTTTTTCTTTAAGAAATAGACAAACAACAGCTGAATCACTTCATATACTGTACTATAGCGTCCAATGTGGTGAACACTAAAGTGAGTATTTTATTTCACTGTCTGAGAATGTGAGGAACTGCTGCGGTTATGAAAACACAAACTATTGAATTTACTGCACAGATTTAATGATTAAATTTTAGGAAAGTGTACTTTTTAAATTTGTGCATGTGCTTTTTGCAATAATCACTGTGTTCCAGGGCACAGCGTGACCCAGGTTGAGCTAACAAGGCCAAAAAAACATCTTCGGGTTGAGTTTAGTGCCAATTTTATAACTGCTGTTTTCCTTCTGGTAGCTTCATTAGCTAATTACGGGTTGTATTAGCATAGATTGATTATTTTTCTGCTGTAGCTCATTGTGTTCTGGTCGGGTAATGAGAACATCTCCTTCAGCTCATTAGTGCTAAACACTGTTGTCAAGTTCAACTGCATCTGTAAACTTTGAACAAAAATGATTTGAATAACTAAGATGTAACCTCAGGGGTATAAACGGACGAAAGGTGTGATAAATGAGTGGACCTGGGTTACACGAGAAAGTAAGTTCCTGTAAATTCTGAATTGTATATAAAAAACTGCATCTTGAACTTTCAAATCTAACATTGATAAGGATTTACATTTGGACATAGTTTGTCTTCTTTATATTATATTTTAAAGTCAAGGAAGCAGTGGTGGTAGAAGTATTCAATATTCTTACTTAAATAAAAGTGCAGATACAGGAACAGGAATTTACTTAAGTAAAAGTATAAATGTATCCACTATAAGATGTACTGTACTTTTTAAGTAAAAAGTAAAAGTATTTCTTTCTTGAGACTAATGTGTAGGATTTTTCAATCATTTAAATCGAGCCAGACTAAACCAGGTCTAAACCAGGTTTAAATCAGGTCTAAATCAGATATAAACCAGGACTAAACCAGGTCTAAACCAGGTCTAAATCAGGACTAAACCAGGACTAAACTAGGTCTAAACCAGGTCACCACCAGGACTAAATCAGGTCTAAATCAGGACTAAACTAGGGCTATGCGAGTAAACCATTAACTCCGGTCAAAACCAGGTCGAAATTGGGTCTATACCAGGACTAAACCAGGTCTAAACAAGGTCTAAACCAGGACTAAACTAGGTCTAAACCAGGTCACCACCAGGACTAAACCAGGTCTAAATCCGGCCTAAACCAGATCTACACCAGGACTATCAGGTTTAAACTGGGACTAAACCAGTTCATCGTAGAGAGGTCACATTGAAAATAAAATACTTTTACTTTTGACCGAATTTTAAGAATGTAGAGTAGAAAGTACAGATACAAGTTCTA
>OMNZ01076541.1:0-20118 GCA_900303255.1 Lesueurigobius sanzi
CACCTCAGCCCTTTCTTTACTGCAGTCTCAGACCCACCAGGAAGACAAATTTGCTTTCTAAAGATAAATATTTTTTCGGTACCTGTTTTCGGTACCAATTTATTTTTCGATACCGGTAGTACCTTCATTATTTTTTCGATACCAGACAGACAGCATGCTCCTGTATGGGCCAATCAACCATGACTAGATTCATTATGATTGGGAAGGTATCCATAATAAAAAATAGACAATGAAACCCCCCATGATAATATTAGTTGCCTATGTACAGTGAAGTGGGCATATTCCGGGGTCTTAAGTGCCCCTTGTCCCCAGCTCGGATCAGTTCAGGTCGGTCGGCTGTCCGGTGTGCGTCAAAAAGGAGCGGAAGTGAGGGGCCCAGGGTACGGAGTCCCGGGGCCACCGTGCCTGGCCAATGGGAAACGAGAATAATCCCACTATTGCAAAACGTAGGCGCGTCAAGTTACACAAAGAAAGCAGATGAGCGACTCAGGAAACGGGGTGTTTGGATTTTCAAAGTTACACAGTGAGGAATCACCAGGTGCCAAAAAGGACAATTTGTGTTGGAATAAAGCGTTGTTTACTGAGCAGGGACTGAGACTAAAAGTGAATCTGTTTTTATTCATGAGCAGTGTTGGGGAGTAACTAAATACATGTACTTCAAATACGTATTCAGAATACTCATTTAGAGTAACTGTATTCAGGTACAAATACTCTCTCATTTGAGGGTATTTCGAATACAGTTGCTTTTCAAATACCAAAGGAATACAGAGAGGGAGAGAGGAAGGAGAGAGAGAGAGAGAGAGAGAGAGAGAGGAAGGAAGGAGAGAGAGAGAGAAAAAGAAAAGAGAGAGAGAAAGAAAGAAGAAAGAAAGAAGAGACAGAGAGGGAGGGAGAGAGATGAAGGAGAGAGAGAAAAAGAAGAGAGGAAGGAAAGGGGGAGAGAGGAAGGAGAGAGAGAAAAAGAAGAGAGGGAGGGAGAGAGAGAGAGAGGAAGGAGAGATAGAAAAAGAAAGAAGAGAGACAGAGAGGGAGGGAGGGAGAGAGAGAGGAAGGAGAGAGACAGTGAGAGGAAGAAGAGAGAGGAAGGAGAGAGGGAGAGGAAGGAGAAAGAAAAAGAAGAGAGAGAGAGAGAGAGAAAGAAAAAAGAGGCAGATAGAGGGAGGAAAGGGGGAGAGAGGAAGGAGAGAGAGAAAAAGTAGAGAGGAGAGAGAGAGGGAGAGGGGAAGGAGAGAGAAAGAAGAGACAGACAACAGTTGATGTCAAAGTGTTGCTACATATTTTTAATCTTTCTCCATATTCATACAAAAATATAACGCAAATCAAGGTGGAAGTATCTAAGTATTCAGAATACAGTACTCTGATTGGGCAAAGTAACTGAATACTTTACAAAATACATTTTAAGACAAGTATTCAGTATTCTGTAACTGAATACAATTACAAGTATTCTCCCCTACACTGTTCATAAGATGTTAACAACGACATGCATAAAACATCACCTTTATTTTGAGCATAGACTTGTATTGTATCATTATTGGCCTATAAAAGCTTAATTTAAACTTTTACTAAAATGACTTCATGCCACCGTGTGTCCCTTTAACGGCTCTTACAATGTTACAACTTTCAGGTTTAAAATCCTATAAACGGAGGCGTTATCACATTATAAAGTCTCAGTTATAATATCCTGACGCTGCCTCTTATTTAGACGGGGCGCACAGGAAACTGCGCAGTTGCGGTGCGTGAGCTCGTGGTTAGTGCGGAGAGCTGGAGGCGGCGCAGCACCAGACAGTGAAAGTGAAGGCGGAGACCAGCCCTGCGCCCAAAACTCAGCCTCTTCTGGATCACGTTCAACTCCACTGAACAATCCCAAAACCATCCAAAAACTCGGCCTACAAGAGGAAGGAAGGCAAAAAAAAAAAAAAAGAGAAAACGCGCGTGGTGCTCCTAACATCTTTTTGCCGCGATCTGCCAAGAATTGTTTTCCGGTGTTGACTTTTTGCGAGCCCTGCAAGAGAAATCCCTCCAAAGCACAAAGTTGAACGTGAGAAATGTGAAGCTACCGGCTTGTGTGTTTCAGCCAGGCTCCGGGATTCCCTAATAATCCATGCAGTACAGTGCAATGGTACGTGAACATGGATTACTGTTGTTTAAATGCTGTTCTAATGCTGTTGGTGTCTTTCATTACGCTCCCGTCCTTATGACTGGGGGAAAGTGCAGTTAACGTAAAGCGGACAACACTCACACGGTCGGGCCAAGTCTGTAGTGAACTTGGCTCACGTTCCTCCAGTAGCCTCTGTTAACATTCCCATTCCCCCATAATTTGGCACCGTCTGCGCTGTGCGCGCGTGTAGAGCAGGAATAAAGTAGCAATTGCTGACGAGGGGCCACTGTCTAAACCTCAAGTTCCAGAGTCTAGTTTAAAAATACAATTACTTATTTAAAAAATAAACATAAAAGAAAGAAAAAGTATTAATGCTATATTGCATGTGTAATTATTGTGCAATAACTTGGGGCAATTGACCTTGGTTGTCTAAAAATATTAAGAAGCGCTTTCCAAGTGATTTATGCCTCCAAAGGTCAAAGTTTACAGCTAAAATAGTCTAGTTAACTTAGTTCTGCTATAGTTGTATAGTATTATCATGAAAGCTTAGTATTTATTCTTTACATCAATCATTACAAAGTCCATGAGCAACTGAGCAAAAGAACTTTGTTGACATTGGCCAGGGCAAAGCGGCCAAACCGTCCGAAATTTTGGTTTTCTGTTACATTATGTGGGTTTGTCCAAGTCTCTAATGGTCGTCCGTAATGAATGAACAACGTGTTTCTGGAGTGAAGAAGGCACAGGACAGTGCATAGGGCTTATATGTGTGTGCACAGAGCAGCGGCAGGAGGAGGAGTGTGACTGAGTAATTACGTGGGTGAAAAAAAAAAAAAGAAAAGTTGGGTCTGATTTGCTGGAATCGCGCAGGACCTGAGGTGCACCGGTTGACTTCATATCAACTTAGTCCAAAGCGGAGCTGAACATCACACACACTCGGCGCCCTCTGAAGATCTTCGCCGCGCTTTAATGAACCACGTATCACTCCACGAAGACGCGCGACGAGCCCATACGTAACACAGGAGTACGCAGCGCTCGCACCGGACACCACGAGCAGTGTTACATCTCCGAGCGCTCACACCGCGTTCGCTACCCTCCGCTTTGTACCCCCCTTTCTCTGCGGAGACGACAATCTTTGGATCTCCAAAAAAAACACTCACGGATGTTCTTGGATAATCTTTTCGCTCCTTCTTGCCCTTTTACGCGGATTGCTCCACAGTGTTGTACTGCGCGCTCCGGTCCAGGAATGGCGCGATAAAGTGATCACAGAGGAATCAATTGAAGAAGTACTTTACCGTCCCTGACCGTAGCCGCTTCGTCATGTATTCTCCTATTTGTCTTACTCAGGTATTTATGTATTTGTTGTCAATGGATCTTTTGCTGTCTTTCTACTTTAACTAGTCATAAGTTTTTTTTTTTTTTTTAGTTACCCCTGGATTTTGAATGCATTTGAAAACTTTTGTGTACACATTAGCGAGTTTTTTTTTTGTTTTTGTTTTTTTTATCAAGATTCGGTGTAGCTTTTATAAATAATTTCATCAAAATGTTCCCAGTTTTTACGCAGACATGCTCGAAAACAAACCGTTCCCTCGTTCCCTCAAACTTTACCACACGTGCGTAAAGTTGCTGCGTAAAGATGATTATTCCTCCAAACGGTGTATAGGTATGCACGTCCAGCGCCGTTCTCTCTCCGCTCTGACCGCGGCGTCCCTCGTGTTTGTGTGTGTTTTTTTATTTTTTATTATACGTCGGTTTGGGAAATAACAAACACTGTGTTTAAAAAGCGGTCGAGATAACGCCACTTTCTCCATAAAAAAGATGGAGCAGGCGATAAGCGGCTCTGAGTGGTTGAGTTTTGGACCACGGTGTCTGTGACTGCAGTGTGTTTGGCTGACTCACTTTTATTGTTTATATTTTACTTGGCATAAGTAAGTGATTGACTGAGATGTGGTTAGTTCGCTGGCTTCTTAGCAGGATTGTGCTTTATGGCTCAAACTGAAGTAATAATGGAGCACTGTTTATCTTCACAGCGTTCGGCTTATTAACAGAGTGAAGAAATGTTACAACAATTTCCCAACTAAGACCAAGTAAATTATTTGTTAAATTAATTTATTAAAAATGGATTGTATTTACATAAATGTTAAAATTGTCAGTTGCTGGTAGCTGTTAATTCTTAGCTCAAAATGAAAAGTGAGGGAAATTATCCAGGAATTTGTGATATTAGGGAGACATTATGGACATGTCAGTGTTAACAGTTTTGCGAAAATAAGCAAGTTCTTAAATAACTTTAAATGTAACTTTTAAAGCTGATTGTAGAGTGGATTTTAGATTCGTATTTTTTTCATTTTTATTTTGTTACGTTATAGAGCAAAGTGGAGCTTGAGGTGCTAAATTGCAGAACCGGAGTGTGGCTTGTGTGGAGCGTCAGTCAGAGATAGGGAGTGGATGTGTGTGGTTTCCTGCCTCTGAAAAGGAACAATATCTGGTCAGACTCCTGTAAATCCTGACCCAAAGGCGACTGTTTATGCCGATTAAATGTGACATTTTGATGAGGAAACTAAAAATAAGTGTATCTTTTCACTTCTCATGCGGATACTACAATTTTGATTGCCGTGTACATCACCATTGTAGCCTGCTTTTTACGATGGCATAAAGAGCATATGTTCTAAAAGATAATTATCATATTTTTTGGTATTTAATGGAAACTTAATGGAAAACCCAGAGGCCAGTGAATTATTGGCCTGCAGAAAATAAATAAGTTAAACTAATAGAAAAAGTTAAAGTTTTGCCTTTCTTGTTGAATTACACGTTTTGAACAAGCTACAATGTACTTGGATTTTTAACTACAATAAAAAATACACATTATACCATTTAAGAATTAAGTACATGCTTTTTTAATTGAATGCACTGTAGAGGCCGTGATGTAGAAAATCCTGCTTATTCATTATTACATTTCCCAGAGAATTTATTATCAAATGTTATCTTACAAAAAAATATATGAGGTTTTAAAGCAGGTGTACAGAGGGAAGTCAAGAAGATCACATCTAATGACATTAACGAATCGAGCTTCAGGAATGAAGAGCAGCCAGTTCTCCCCTGGATTAACCTTAAACCTTTAAATGATTTGACACGAGCCTCTAATGAGTCCCAACGTAACCTTTGTAAATTCCTTTCTTATTTTTCACCTCAGACGACTCCACTCGGATTTGTCTTTTTGTGTTTCAATCTGAAAGCTGCTTTGTACACCTAATGCATGAGCCAGTTAATAGCAAGCTACTTCCTATTTTTGTGCCCACTTTCAGATTATCTCTTGAATGTGGGATAAGTAGAAGTTGGTATGTAGAGTTTGATAAGAGCGTTCGGAGTGAGGGGCGCATGCTCCCTCTGTAGCAGCACAGGCGTCCAGCTCAGAGCAGCACACTGCTTTTGTACGGCTGGAAGCTGATACAAACATTGGAATTTCCTTGTCATAGCTGCAGTACATGCAGACATTTTTTGAGAATGGTAATTTTCTTTGTGATACTGTATGCAAAAATTAAATTCTCTCTCATGTGACCTGTCGTAAAGAAAAATAAATATTTTATAAAACCTCTGATCGTATTTGTAATCTCTGATGTGCCCTGCGTTACCCTCTTTTTTGTTCTTTCCTTCAGGATGAATTTCATCCCTTCATTGAGGCACTTCTCCCTCATGTTCGTGCCATCGCCTACACATGGTTCAACCTCCAGGCCAGAAAACGCAAGTACTTCAAGAAGCACGAGAAGCGGATGTCCAAGGATGAGGAGCGCGCAGTGAAGGATGAGCTCCTCTGTGAAAAGCCTGAGGTGAAGCAGAAGTGGGCGTCCCGGCTGCTGGCCAAGCTGCGAAAGGACATTCGGCAGGAGTATCGCGAGGACTTTGTCCTCAGTGTGACGGGGAAGAAGGGCCCGTGCTGCGTGCTCTCCAACCCCGACCAGAAGGGCAAGATCCGCCGCATCGACTGCCTGCGCCAGGCCGACAAAGTGTGGCGCCTGGACCTGGTCATGGTCATCCTCTTCAAAGGCATCCCTCTGGAAAGTACAGACGGAGAGCGCCTGGTCAAGTCCCCACATTGCACCAACCCAGCACTTTGTGTCCAGCCGCACCACATCACAGTGTCCGTCAAAGAGCTGGACTTGTTCCTGGCGTACTATGTGCAGGACCAAGGTAGGTCCAGCCTGTTTGTTTTACTGTGAGAGCGAGTGTGTGAGTGAAGGCTTGGCTAGGTCAAAGGTCACATGTGTTACTTTTTGGCAGCGCTGCAAATGCTGGCCGAGAACACAAGTGCAGTCGCCAGACAAATAAACAAGAGCGAACTAGTCTCTGACAGAGTCTGCACACATGCTTTTCTATCATGTAAAATACACAGGACTAACACTTTAAGAGTGTGACATGATCAATAATATAACAGTACAATCATGTATTAAAATTATAAACACACTGCCCTCTGCCCAGCTTCAGCCTGTGACACTGTAGAAAGATTTTTAATTGAATGTTAAATGAAACAAGTATTATTTTAAATTAATTAATTAACTTAATACTTACAAATAAAATACATACATCTTTTACAATTACAATTATAATTTTGTTGCCAGTCCATATGAAACAGGATACAATTATCTAATTTATTCATTATTTTGGGTAACCAGAAAAGAGACCTATGTTTATTATGTAAAAAAATAAAAATAAATAGTGATGTGTTCTTTTGCGCCAATATTATAAAGTCATAGAAATATTGAGTTGATCGTTGAAAATTAGTATTAGTTTTACATTTAATGAGAGAAAAGGCTGCACTGTGCACTCTGGTTCACACAGAAGATATTTTACGCAGATTCACAATTTTAAATATGAAAAAGTGGTATAGAATGAAAAATCTTGTATGTCATAATATGTTGTAGCACGTGGGAACCACCAATATTTAGGAAAAGGCAGTGTATGGCCAGCTCATTACCATGAAAGCCTCAGCGCCATTTTGTGTGATAAGTGCCAGGGAAAGCAGAAGGCACAGCACACAGACAATAATGGTTGCCACTGGCACCGGGCTTGGCATCAGAGCCTCTTTTGTGTCTTTTGTGGATGCCACCGTTTTCTGCTTTGCATCCGCTGCATTCTCGATCTGTTCAGTACTAACAAGATTTCACTTTTTTAGCACATAAAAAACATAAAAAATATCTATCAATGGATTAGCTGCACATACATCCTGATTTTAGCAGCTGGTCTTTTAGGAAATTGGTCCACTATAAAAATAAAGTGTTAAGTAATTGATAAATGAAGAAAGAGTCCATTCTTTAGGAAAGCGTACCCCTCTCGGCTGCACCAATAAAACGTCCTGGTCCAGCATTGCATTACGGATTAGTACGATTATTTATCGGCGTCCACAATATTTCAAACTTTGGCAAAAAGAAAATAGGATTCTTTCATTGCATCATAGAAACAGGCGCGCTTTTCTCCGGGTTTGTTTTTGCGTCTTTTCCTTTTCTTAGTTACCAAGCAGTGCCCGTCTCGAGACAATGCAGCCATATTGTGGTAGCGTGCGGCGCGCCGCCATTTTGTTTTACACTGTGCCAGGGAGGCAGGCGAATCACCAGTAATGGTTGTTAGAGGTTTGGAGGTTGGCATCAAACCCTCTTTGTCTGCTTGCAGCATGCCTTTGATTCGTTGGTTGGCATCCGCAATGCAGTGGGCACGTTGGAAAGTTTTTTGACTGTGGCAGAATGGAGGCCGATGCCTTTGTTCTGCTGCAACTGCACGAAACAAACAAACATACAATCAAACACAAAGAAAGTAGCAACCGGCTTTGGCCCCGGCCGAATGTGGAGTTGGTGCAAAGTGCTAAAATGATCCGCTCAGAGCTTTTAATATTGTGCTCTCCCAAGTCTGTCCTGGCAGTGAAACAGTTCCTCACTGTTAGGTAATTGAGAAATAAAAGTACACAGCCGCTGCTATTTACAATATTACTTATTATTTTTGTTCAAATCAATATGTACATAGTGCATTTGTTTAAGATTGTAGTGGGTTGCTGTTGAGAGAGGTCCTGCGGTTGGCAGTGAGAGCCGTGTGAGAAGAGAGGGCACTCAGCTCCTTGTTGTAGGGTAGGGCACGTTGAGCCCAGCAGAGCGGCAGGCCCATGTGCCCAGATGAATACCCGCCGGGACAGGGCCGGGGGAAGGAGTGGGGGTTGTGGCATCCATTGTGCCAACTACGGCTTGTGTTCAGTACAGGCCCTATTCCTGCTCTCGCACGGCCGCTGTAGACCTCCAACACTTTTAATAATTAGGGAAAATCAGGTGATACAAAAGCAGATGAGGACTAGAATGTCCATTGTATTAAATTTATGAAACCGTCTTTCTTCCACCTGGATTTATGTTTTACATTTCCAGTTTGACGAGCTGATGGAATAGCTGTAACCAGGCATGTGAATAACCATCGTGTTTGGGCATGTTGGCTCTTAGGTTTTGCATTTCTGAAGCAGCAGATTTTTTTTCCATTCACAAAATAGGTTTGTGTGAGCTGTGATAAATTACGGTTTAGGTCTTTATTTGTTATAATATATTAAACATGAGCTGTTGAATCACTGTTCTCAAATACTTAAAATGGGCTGGTAAAAATGTCACAGGACATTGCTTGAAAGCAGCGATGAGAATTGCTGGGGTTATCCGCTGGTATAGAGTATAGAAGTCAAGGTCAAGCAGCTTCCCCATTACTCTCCAGCTGAAAGTTAACACAGCCATAAAACATCATTATCCTGCTTCCCCCCACACCCCCCTGATGTAACTTTTTTCCACACCGTCATGATAGTTTGTGGAAATGGATGGATTACCTCCCCCAATACACGCTCCCCTTGTTAACAGACACCTTGTTTTACGAGCGCCAGACTTAACCTTTGCCCCCGGGGTTGCGACCTTCCGAGAGATGTGGCGGGGTGTCCTATGAAGTGTAATTGAGCAAAGCAGATCAGTGGAAACAGGCCCGGGGCACGTGCAGGAGGAGGTTTGTGCCTAAAGGGGGGCTTGGTGTGGCAGGAGCCTAAGCCCCCCTCGTTGGCCTTGTCAGCGGAGGTCAGACCTCGGCTGTCGCGGAGCATCGGTGGTCTCCCAGCAACTTCGTGTCTCGAGCTGGTGGCCCCTCGTTCACTGACCTGACCTCTCATGAACCTAAACATCGTAAACTACATCTAAACTGTTGGATATCTGCAATTGGCACTAGTAGAATTTTTGAGGCAAATTCATTTTATTGTGTTGTTGTTTTTAGCAAAATGGAAGCAGAAATGAGATTTTGTCTAAATATGTTTAAACCAAGTACAAGACTAGGACTAGACGTACAAACTATAATATTATAGGTCTACTGTAAACCATGATAATGAATATCACTGACTAAATCATTTTAACAGCAATGTTTTTATTGCCCCAGACAATCACAGCTCCCGCAGGTGCACTCCCATTGTGTCTTTGGGCAAGACACTTGACCCACCCTGCCTAATGTATGAGTGTGATGAGAGAGTGAGTGGTTGTGTATGGTCAGAGGGGCCGATAATGCAGATTGGCAGCCTCGCTGCTGTCAGTCTACCCCAGGGCAGCTGTGGCTACAATAGTAGCTTACCACCACCAAGTGTGGAGTGAAAGAATAATGCCATGTAAAGCCTCATATCGCTTTCATATGACACAAGTCATCCAAAGGCAATGTGGGTGAAGTGTCTTACCTAAGGACACAATGACAGTGTGCACCTGTCGGAGCCAGGATTGAACCCCCGACCGGTCATGAGATGACTCGCGCTACCATCTGCTCCACTGTTGCCCCACTGACAGAATACCAGTGTATAAAACCAATGCATTATTATTATTATTATTATTAATAATTCATATTCTGACTTTAACATTCATATATTGTCTAATCCCTGCTTATGTTGTTTTGCGTGGGGTCTTGTTTTCTGTCCAGCTGCCCCGGGGCTGTAGCCAGTGCGGAGGTCTAACCTTTGGGTCACAGTGTGTTGGTTTGGTGACTTAACACCACCTCCCTCTCTCCCTTTCTGTCTGTCTGACCCTCCCTGTCTGTCTGTCTCTCCTCCAGTCGGTCTCCTTATCCTCCTCTACCATCAGGAGGAGTCGCCCCGCAGCACGCTGCCTGGACACTCTCCCTCAATCTTGCTTTTTTCCCCTTTTCCAAATTTTTTCCCCTGCCTTTTGGAAATGTAAATGGACACACATTCTAAACCTACCCTGCTCCGGCTATTTACAATATTAGAAAACAAGATAGAATGGCCTAATGTGTCAAGTTTAAAACCAGAATTAACCAGGTTCAATCCAGGTCTAAAAAGCTGAGTAGGCCTGAACAATATGACAAAAATGTGATATTAAAATACTGAATATTTTTTAAAACTTTCAACACAGTGCATTTCAATGAATTAAAATAAAACCCGTAAGTCCTTTTTCATAAAATTGTGTCAAAATAAGACTTAAAAAAGCACTAGATTAGGACCAAAACGATGCTAAAATGGAACAAAATACTGGAAAGTAATGTCTAAAACGTAGCGGTTGCACATTGTAGGTCACCTTGCGTTGGCGCTTTAGTCTGTGTGTTAGTGAACAAAATGCAAATCAACGATATATTGCGCAGTCCTCTTACATAGAACAGACCATGATCACACGACAATAAAAAATACAAATTGTGTGTACATTCAAACTATACTAGACCTGAATCTTACATATGAAGCGGACTAAACCAAGACCAATTCAATATTCAAAATAATCCTCATCTTTCTGTGTGGGATTTTCCGGCCTTTCGTCCCATCCTTCGTTGCAGTCAGAGATCACCCCACGGCACGCTGCCTGGTCTCTCTCTCCCTTTTTCCCTGTCTCTCTCTTTTGCTTTTCTTTTCCCTGGCTCTCCCTCAAGTCCGAGCCTCCTTCCATGACAGCTGTCCCGGGGTGAAGCACTTGGCTGGAGAAACACTAACTGGGTTTATGCCAGCAGCAAAACTTACTCCTGTTTGCTTTTCTTGTTTTCTAATTACATTACATAACTCCAAATCATACTTAAATTATTATAATTGTTGTCTTTCATTTTTTTTTTATTTACCAATCACTGTCTTTTACAAATCGGCTAAAATAGACTCAATGGGAAAGCCCCTAAAAACCTTGTCTTTGGAGTCATATAGGAAAAGTCTTCGTAGTGAACTGTGCAACCTTGTGCTTAGCTTCTATCCTGACTTCCTTATTAGTATGCAATAGAGCCTGCAGTGTCTGGCTACCTCTCTCCCAAAGCCATAACCTATCGAACACATTCTCTCACTCTAATCCACTTAGAACTCCCTCCCAGCTACACCGCTTTGCCTTATTGATTTCCGCTTCCCACTAACTGTCTTCCCGATCGCTTTTTCTCTTTTAACCCGCGAGCTATTTAGGCTTATGTTTGTTTCTTCTTATTCTCTTTGTGTGTTCTTTGCTCTCTCTTTTTTTTTTTTGTGCTTGCACGTTTTTTTCATGTCATGTCTTTTTGGGTAAGCCTTTGACCGCGCTGTGTCTTCATCTGACTTTTTCTGTGTTTTTTTTTTCTTCCCTTCAAAATGCCTAACCTGAGTGCATTTGCCTGGGCTCTGTGTGGCTCTTGTGTTATTAGCAGCGGGGTTTAGCGCCGGCAAATACCTCAAGGCTTAAACAGGCCGTGTTACCTCCTTAGCCCTCCTTTTGTGCGCCCTGTGTACATAAATCTCTATGGAAACGAGGCTATAGTCCGCGCAGAGGGCATGCAGACAAATGTGGATGCTTTGGTTTTTGTACTAAATTTACAACTCCTTCCTGCTTTCCAGTATTTCTTAAAATGGGACAGAGCTGAAGTCTTGGATATTGACTTTCGGGGAATTTTGGGAGGTTTTTGTTAGATTTGACTGCTCGCGGACACTTGAGGTTACGTCCACTTGTATGGTCTACTCTGGAAAAAGAAAAAATTGGTGAAACAGTGAAAAAGGTCTTATAATCTAAGTAAAAGTCAGCTTTATTGTCGATTAGAGTACAGTCATACACATAGAACTGAAATAGAAAGTTAATGCTATACAGAGCAATGGTGGCCAGAGCTTTGAGTCATTAGGGGGTGAAGATGATAAATAGGTCTATAGTTTGAATTGGGCTAAACCAGGACTAAATTAGTTCTAAAGTAGGACTAACCAAGGGTGTAACCACAGGCCTAAACTGTTTACATTCTTTGGTTAAGTTTAGGTCCTGATTAACCAAATTACCATGATATGAATTTGCTGTGTCCTGTTTCCATGTCATTACCATGATTTCCATGATGATACACTTTTACACATCACGTTATTACTACTGAATAAGCAATACAATCAACGCTGAACTTAAAAGCAGTAAAAGTGATCAGCTTTTCTAAACAATTATCCCAGACTTGAAGAGCCTCTTGAGAACCGCCAGGAGTGCAGGTGTTATTGTGTAGCACCAATGACACCTGCACCTCAGCTTGAGAACCACTAGTTTAACCCATGGTTAAGACCTCACTGCACTTTCCCAGGCTTTTTCCTGGAGAGAGGACCCCTAAAAAGCATTTCCAAATCCCCCTGAGGCCACTTGACTGGAGCACCGGCACCTCCCACTCCTCCCCCACTCACCCCCCACCTCCCGTCTGTCTTCTGGTCATCCCAAATGAAGACAAATGGGTACATTCACCCCCCATCCCAAGCACCACACTGTACCTCACTGTCCCGGCTTACAAAAGGCGCCCATAACCATCTCCGCTTTGCTTATAGATGGACAATGTTTACTGTAGAGCCATACAACTTAGCGGTATTCCTTGGCTCGTGCAGGTGGTAGCTCTAAAAAAAAGAGGAAGTTAGGCTAATGTAAAGATGTTTTTTGACCTTTTATTTTCCAGAGTCAGCTAGAAAGAAAAGCACCCCTCAAGTACCAGACTAAGACTTTTTTTTCCCCCTTTCCTCCAAAAAGCCAAAGTCCTCTTAACCCAGGAAGGGGGCCTTGTGAACAACCAATGAAGGAGAGAGAGAGAAAAAAAAAATGAAAAGACGTAGACAGACAATCAGTGTGGTTGCCCAGGAGACACTAACTTCTCTGTACCCACCACCGCCCACCCCTACACCCCCGCTATCCCACACTGCTTTGCCCCATCAAAGTCTTTTCAGTCCCGACAGGGCCGATCAGTAGCCTAGAGTGATGGTTGTCTCCTCTTTTGTCTGGCCTGTACAGTATGGCCCATCACTATGACAGCTCGACAAGACCTGGGGTGGACAAGTGAATGAAAAAAAGTTGTGCGAAATGTACTTTTGGGTGGGCATGTTGATGTTTGGCAGGGGAGGGAGGGAGGGGGCTACTGCTGCTGCTGCGGTGGTGGATCCCTTGAGTATTTTCTTTTTAGCGCAAGTGCATAGGGTCAAAGAAGGGATATGGTGTCTGGGGCTTGGGAACGGCCCGCTCCGAGACGCGCCCCATTGAGTTGTCAAAGATAGGGGCAAAGCGCATTCACTCCTCCCTCGCATATGTCAGGTTTACGCACGGAAATGATGCCAAAATTTGGAAACCGTAGATGCTGTATATTATCAAAAGAACAATAGAGGTGACTGGGGTTGTTTGTGCTGAAGACAGTAGCAACAAAAGCAAGTGGTTTGGTGCGCGAAGGCAACGCAGTGCTCCGAGAAGATTGTTTATGTTGTTAACTGTAAAAAAAAATAAATCTATTTACCATCATTGTACTACTATTAAGTGATGAATCTAAAAAATGAGAATCACAATCACATGTACTTTGATTTTAAGAGGAGCAGCAGAGTAGTAGTTGTGCTTAGTAGTAGTAGTGGTTAGTGGTAGCAGGAGTAGCGGGTTTACGTTTCTCTTAGACCACTTTTGTCTTTCCCAACCTTTATTGTCTTGCGTACCCCTTGGGCCTTTCATTTATACTCCAAGTACCCCCTGCTTCGATGGTTTTGCTGATAAGTTAGAAAGTGAATAATGAAAACTCCAATTTATCAGTGAAAAGGCGCTAAATACACACAATTTCTCACTCCATGCGGTTATTCTTTTAAAAAAATAGCTTTTCTTTGAACATAATAATCAAAAATACAATTTATTTTGTATCTGAAATGATTCCAAGTACCCCCTGCTAACCTCTTGCGTACCCCCAGTGGTCCCCGTACCCCTGGTTGGGAAACACTGTCTTAGAAGTCTGTCTTTACTTCGGTATTATACCAATGGTTCTCAACTGGAATGATGTGGGGACCCACTGTTACCGTAAGATGGCAAGTCGCAACCCAAATAACAATATTTATTTGTATTTGCAGTATTTTCCCTCAGTGAACCTCTCCATTGTGAGATCAATAAAGTATTATCTTATCTTATACTACAGTTGAATAAAGCAATGAATCCGTTTCTAGCTGTACTCATGGTCAAAACAACCCAGGGCCACTCATTTTAACAGGTGCAAGAAGCATTTTTATACATTTGAGATGATAAATGTTCAAAAAGGAAAGGCTCACGACTAGTTCTCCAACCCACTTTAGAGTCCCTACCCACCAATTGAGAAACACTGTTATGTTATATACTAATTACAGATCTACTGTTGTGTTGATCAAGCACAATAGGTCTCAAATACATACATATATATATTTTTTTTTACATCTTTAGCAATAATGCATGCACTTTTAAGTTTACTGTTACGTTGCTGCTTTGTTTTTTGTTTTGTTTTTCAAAATACAGTAACATTTATTAGAGGTAGTTTGTTGTGGAGTAGAGCAGTGTAAGAAGTGACGCACTAGTTACACTGTACTTTTAGTATATAATCTGTTGTATGTAATCTGCGATTGTCAAAAATGCTTTGTCGGTGATGTTTAAATCGATGATAGAACTGTACCACGTGCCCACAGTGAGTCAAGCACGGGCGTGTGTAGTGTAGTGTAGACATGTGTGCGGACATGTGAAGAGCCCACAGTTGTTTGCATTGATTAAAGCCTGCTGCAGCATTAACAGCATGGTTAATGAAGCCCGTTATTTTTACTGGGCAGGAGTCGGCCCTGTTTCCATGGTGCCCGCTGAAAGCCTATATGATCTGGCTTCGGATTGCTCGAATTCTTCTTAAATTGGCCGTCTTTCTCCGGGCAGGCAAAAGACTCCAGCTGGCATTTTAGCCGCACATAACTCCGCAGGAAAAACGGTTTCTCGTCGGCAGAGGTGGGCAGAGGAGCCAAGAATGTACATACGCAAATTGTTGCTTTACAAGACCACTATACAAGTAGACATACAAAACTGATCATCTAAACAATTACTCTATTTAAAAAAGAGTGGTGCTCTCTGCTTCATGTTCTCAATATTACCGAACATAAAACCTTTGGAAAGTACACAAAGATAACTCATTCATATTAGTATATAGTAGTTGCAAAAGACAATAGAGCTGTATGTTCCATTACTGGTAAATACATCGAATGCTTTTATATAGGCTTATTATAATTATTATGGACTCCTCTCGATATATTGGAAATCATAGACCCAAGCTTTATAGTTACAGTACTGAAAAATATTAGGTGACGTGATGTTAAAAGCTTAAAACCCAATGTCAACTACCTACTCCAAAGCTATTTGAGTTGATTTGCTATTCTTTGCCACTCCAAGCAAATACTAATGAAACTCGTGCTAAAACCACTTTCCCGGTGCTAGTCACCTGCACTCGAGCTGCATTTAGACACAGCGAACCACAGTGGATAACAACAGAGCGCTCCGGTCCGCAAGTGTTTTTGAAAGCTCGTGTTAGATTTAGCCAAGATTGTAATTAAGTCTGCAACATGTGCGCAGACCTACAAGCCACAATTACATTGCAGAGTTGTACCAAAAAATAACTTGGGCATGCCTCTGCTAAGCCCTACAGCCATGGAAATGAAAACGAGGGGTCATTGGCTCTTGAATGCGCTGGATGTCGTGTAATTCACGTTTGAGCAATGAAACGCATATTTTATTTCGTTTCAGCTGCGGCTAATAGAGCCAGCCTGTTCTTTTTACCACCTGCATTTAGTTAAGGATGCAAACATTTGTGTGGTCTCCATTGGAAAATTGCGAAGACTAAAAGAACAATATCTTCTGCAAACAGCAAAATATCCTGCCTCTATGGGGATTGAACTAACTCTATTGTTTTGAGTCTACAAATATATTCTGAAGTATGTGATTACTAATATTACTGTAGGTTAGCAGTCTATTGTTCAGTCTTCTCTCAAATGCCTAGCACAATGTTGAAACTTTTCCACTGGGAACGCACATTTAATCACCATTAGATATTCCAAAGTTGTGGAGCTGTACTATTAGCTAAAGCAGTCACAATAAGGCTCACCCACAGAATGCTAGATGAGTAATGCTCAAACCCTCATGATTTCTTGGGGTCCCAGCTGAGCCTGCATGGTCTTTCCCAGGAACATCTTCATCTACTTACACAGTTCACAAACTATTGAACATTTTTTCTCTCAACGCTTTTCTGTAAAACCTCCTCGCTGTAACTTGGGTTGCCATGTGTGTCTTGTTAAGGGCAGTTATGACAAATGGCAGCAGCTGTACAAACTAATCTCTCTGTAGCTTTCACACATGGCGCCCAATTAACAATGGACCACTGTGGGGCCCTAATCCGCGGTGCAGCCATCCTCTGGTCCCGCTCGCCGAGCCAAGCGCCCCAGGAGACTCTTCCCTGCAACGCCATCCCGCTGCACAGCCCCTAACTCCGTTCAGATGGGAGCAGGGTGAGCGCCTCGTATACAGGAGCAGTCGTGTTTGTTTCCATGTTGAGACTTCGCTTTCGGATCCTAAACTTCGTGACCTGACTCGGACTTTACACTGAGTTGACTTGAGTTGGGTGCGCACAGTTGCTTTAGTGTTGAGGTAGTCTTGCAGTGGCACCATTGTAAATATTATTTTTGTGACTTGAAAGTGGACTTCTTGAAGGAATTTGAATTGGACTCCCCAAAACGTGACTCAATTTTTGGATAACATCGCAGTTCCATGTACAGTGCTAAAGCAATTTGACTCACAGTAGACATAAACCAGACTTTAGCACTAGCGCAGGTCATAACAACGAACATTTTTAGCTTTGGATTACAATCTATTAGAACTGCACTTGTTAAAGCACTTGAATGTTTTATAGTCAGGGTTTCAAACCCAATGCACTTCTGCACAAGTTGAAGTTACCATGCGTTTTGTTTTTCGGCTGTGTTATCAAAAAACATGTAAATCTCAGTCAGGTCACTTTTTGATGAATTACGTTGTAGATTCTCACTGAAGGGATTCCATTTATCCATGAACACATATGGAATTATGTTTTAAACAAAAGAGATGAAATGAAAATGGCATCTTTTGCTTTGATTACAGCTTTTCACACTTTTGGCATTTTCTCAATGCGCTTCACAATGTCGTCACCAGAAATTGCTTTCAGGTCACAGACTGTTCAAAACCATTTCAGGTCACGAAAATGTCAACAGAAAAAAGACCAAAACAAGTAGAAAAGAGCAAAGGGTGGCTATGTAGAAGTATCTAGAATATAAAAAATATTTAGAGTTATAATAATAGTCTTGAAAACAAAATAAAAAGTGACCCCAAACTTTTGATCTGTAGTGTAGCTTCTTTTGATATGGACATTACATCTCCAAATGTTGCCTTAACAATAATTTGGCAAATTCTGGCAATATATTGTGCCACACTAATATTATTTATTAACTTTAGTAGCTTGAACTGGCTTGCGTGACTTGGGCCCAAACCAGGCGACCTCACTCCAACATTAGATACAGTCTTGCCTTGATAAAAGCCGCTGCATACATGTTGCGTGTACATTGGAGCAGTGGAACTAGCTAACATGTATGCCGCTCGTGGGCATAGGCATTACCGTAGCTGCAGCTGCTCTTGATAGATTTAGTAAAGTGGATTGAGGAGCGGTGGGTGGGAGTGTGTGTGTCATATAGCGATCCTGTCAGTGGGCATATATCCAGTAGTTGATGATAAACTGCTGTTTTCTTGGGGCCCCGTACGAACGCACTGTGTAATGCACTTAAAGTGTGGAGGCAGAGTGCACTGGGTTCCCCCCGCACTCGTATGTTAATGTATGTAAAGGCTGCGAAACCTGAGCCAAGAGTCTTTACTTAAGTCTTCATGTAAACTTTGAATTTGTTCCAATGTAACTACTTCACATGCACGGGCAGAGCTTAAAACTTTCCTCAAATGTTTAATGTACATGCCAAGGTCTTGGCTAGGAATTAGACAGGTAAATTCAATCAGTGTACAAAAATTATTACTCTAAAAAAGGATTGCTAGAAGTACAAAGAAAAGGGTTGATGTCTACTATGCTGCTGGTGCTGTCTCGCAAAGATAAAGACAACATGCACATGTCTGGAGTTGAACTTGAAGTTTTTCGAGTTCAGGGATAAATCTCTAAATCCAGGGATCTGCAACCCTCAAGCAGCTCTTTTCGCCCTACTCTTGTGACTCTTTGGCAAAGACGGTCTGATAAAGTTGACAAGTGGTTCTCAATCGGCCCTGGTTTACAAATAAATATAAAGTAAAACAGAAAACTGCACATTACAGTTTCAAAGTACACATAAAGGTGGCCACACACTAGAGGATTTTTAATCTTTAACTAAAGATCTGTGCAAAGATAACACACACTTAAGGACAGACGTGAGGACACACACACACACACACACATGAGGACTCCCACCACAGATCACGCCCTGAGAGAAAGTTTTTATTGAGCCACGCCTCCTAAGACTACAAATCTGGCTAAAAATCCTCTAGTGTGTGTCCACCTTAACTGTTTCCTGTCATCTGTGTTTACATCCTAATATGAATTTAACATCAATGTATTAAGGCGAGACACTGCAGCGACTTTTGCTGAATATTACTGACATAAATATGAAGTTTGAAGTTTAGTTTATTTAAAGGGCAATGTGCAGTTACATTAAAAAGATGGCTGCAGCAGATTTAGCACCATGCTACTTTCCATCCGTAGTCCCCAACGAAGAAACAAATGTATTGCAAGTTTTCTGTCTTATATAAGTTGAACAAAATCTAAATAATGGATAGAGCCAGGTTTAAATGTATAGTTTTATTTTGTTGATAAATTAGTTGGAAAGATTTGGTACATTGTGTTTAGTTTTAGAATAAACTAGTTATTAGTGAACAAACCTTCAAAGTAAAAGTACAAGACTGCAAAGGTTGGAGTCTGTAGGAGCTACTAAAGTGGAGATGTTGGAGTCTGTAGGAGCTACTAAAGTGGAGATGTTGGAGTCTGTAGGAGCTACTAAAGTGGAGATGTAGGAGTCTGTAGGAGCTACTAAAGTGTAGATGTAGGAGTCTGTAGGAGCTATTAAAGTGGAGATGTAGGAGTCTATAGGAGCTACTAAAGTGGAGATGTTGGAGTCTGTAGGAGCTACTAAAGCGGAGATGTTAGAGTCTGTAGGAGCTACTAAAGTGGAGATGTAGGAGTCTGTAGGAGCTACTAAAGCAGAGATGTTGGAGTCTGTAGGAGCTACTAAAGCGGAGATGTTGGAGTCTGTAGGAGCTACTAAAGTGGAGATGTTGGAGTCTGTAGGAGCTACTAAAGTGGAGATGTAGGAGTCTGTAGGAGCTACTAAAGTGGAGATGTAGGAGTCTGTAGGAGCTACTAAAGCGGAGATGTTGGAGTCTGTAGGAGCTTCTAAAGTGGAGATGTAGGAGTCTGTAGGAGCTACTAAAGTGTAGATGTAGGAGTCTGTAGGAGCTACTAAAGTGGAGATGTAGGAGTCTGTAGGAGCTACTAAAGCAGAGATGTAGGAGTCTAGGAGCTACTAAAGTGTAGATGTAGGAGTCTGTAGGAGCTACTAAAGTGGAGATGTAGGAGTCTTTAGTAGCTCCTACAGACTCCGACATCTCCACTTTAGTAGCTCCTACAGACTCCTACATCTCCACTTTAGTAGCTCCTACAGACTCCTACATCTTCACTTTAGTAGCTCCTACAGACTCAAACATCTCCGCTTTAGTAGCTCCTACAGACTCCAA